>LOEQ01006550.1:31762-45922 GCA_001685075.1 Bramus lutescens | reverse complement strand
GCCTCTGCCTCCTGAGTGTTGGGATTAAAGGCATGCACCACCACTGCCCAGCTTATATTTCTTTTTTAAGGACTTTCTCTATACGTTTTCTTTTCGCCCCCAATACTATGTATATTTTTAAAGACACTGTAAACTGTTTAGAGGTTTTTTCTTTTTTTCTGAATCTTTCTTTACCTTTTATCTCTACTTTTTCTAATCACATGAGTCTTTAATTTGCTAACCAATATGGATAGGATTCAAGCCACAGTTGTGGTGACTGAATTTGCTCCACTCCTAGGTTTTCTGAGAATATAGCTTCATGGTAGAGGTACATGAAGGAGCCATTTTTTCTACCACACCTCTGTGAAGCTTTTAGGTTCATGCCACCACCACAAAGAAGCCTGATGCCAGCTGCTCGTGAACACCATTTAAGTGTTTGGTGGCAGAGCCTCTTAAAAGAGCTGTGAGTTTTTGCTGCTAATGGTGAATCAGGAATCTGCTCTTAAAGGAGCTGTGCCTCTCTGCTTGCCTCTGGCAAACAGAGCTCACCTGAGTAAATGCTGCTACCAAGAAGCCATGCCTAACTCTGTTCTGTGGTGTCTAGAATTCCTTCCCAAGCTTTCTAAGGTTTTTGTGGATGTAGTTGCCCCACATAAGAGCCATTTGTAAGTGGAGAACGCACTTTAGTTTCCCGGTTGACCACACGGGAATAATCACATAGAAGCTATATTAATTACAATTCTGCTTGGCCAATGTCTCACATATATTCCTAGCTAGCTCTTGCATCTTAAATTAACCCATTTCTATTAATCTGTGTATCACAATGAGTCTGTGGCCTACTGGTAAGAGTCCAGCATCCTTCTCCTTTGGCAGTTACATGGTGTCTCTTTGACTCAACACACACACACACACACACACACACACACACACACACATGTTTGGATTTCCTGCCTGATTTCATTTGCTAAGCCACTGGACAAAACAGTTTTATCCATTAACCAACAAAAGCAACACATATACAGAAGGACATCCCACATCAGCCAAGGTCTGTGTGCCTACTTCAGTTTGAGATGGTTATAAAAAAGGAGATAAATGTGTGCGCATGTGTGTTTGCATATATATATGTGTGTGTGTGTGTGTTACATATATTCACGTAACAGCAATTATTGAACAAGGAGGCCATGAATTTTAAAGAGAGCAAGGAAAGCTATATAGAGGAGTTTGGAGGGAGGCAAGGGAAACTGATGTAATTATATTAATATCAATAAAAATGTCATATGTGAAGTGGATAAAAAATGCAAACTAGGGGCTCTTCAAATGATTTTGGTTTTGGAGGATCGCATATCTCACAATAACTCTAAAAGTGCCGTAGAATAGATAGATCTCAAACCCAGAATACAAATTCCAGCTATAAATCTTGTCTGTCATCGCTCTCATTCTATGAGTAACAGTATGAATAAGTTCGACACACAAAACACATTCTAGTCAAATTTTGTTCTTTCCAGTGCCTAGTCCCCTTGGACCTGCCTGCTCCCTAGGAACCTTTGCTGTGAATCTCAGCTTTAGTGGTATATGTCAAAGTAGAATGTCCACATGTACTCTTCTGTCAGTCTTCTAGTTCATGTGAAAAGTGTCTTTTAGCAAAACTACCTTGATAGCTACTCATTTCATTGCTTCAAATCCAACCACCAAATCATCTATTTTCTTTCCAAGTCAATGCCCCCTCTAGAAAAGCTTCCCAAGCATTTTTATCTTAAAGGATCACTTCAAACCTACAGCTGTAACCCGTCCCTTGAGCTAGCTGCAGCAGCCATCCCCATCAGCCACTCATTCACCCCACTGCACACCAAGTCACTGGTTCTAGTTATGCTCAATGCCATATACTACACTCCTTGGGAATACATGGCTTACTGGGAACTTGCTCACATTCTACATTCTTAGAAGAGGCCCTTTTCCCACTGTCCTGGTTAACAGGCTATCTCCAGCAGTATCAATTGACTAAAGCAGTAACTTTCTTCATCAATACGGCTGTTGTGACTTAGACTGAGATAAAATGTATGGAAAATCAACATTTGGCTGCATGTGCAGAAAAGAAACCTTTCTGTTTGAAAATGGAATATTGTCTTCCCATAAAAATGCTGATCACAGTTATATCAGCAATGGTAGGCCACACTCAAAGAAGAATGCCCAGCAGTGTCCCTGGGCTTTCACAGTTATGGATGAGCTCTTATAATGCCCATCTAATTCTTCTAACAGCCTTATGATGCAGGTAGATATAAAAAAGTTATTTATACATTATTAGATGAGTAACTAAAACACAGAAGATGCCTAAGAAAGAGCATTGTTTCAAAACAGAAACAGTCCAATCAAGTAAGTATGAAAAAGAAACCTTAGTCCCTCCACAAATCGTAAAATATAAGCTATGGAAATATTCAAGGTCTTTGTTCTCTAATAACTGAAAAAATGACCTTAAAGGTTTAGACTTTCTAAAAAGTATATACCTATTATGCAGCCACAAATGATTCCAATGCAGAATACCAGAATCCATACAATGTGGCAATCTAGCCATAAATAAAGTGAGGAGATATATTTTTAAGTTACATGAAAAACAGTTTTAATCTTTTGCAGAAGGCAACAGCTATTCGCCAGAAGTAATGGCCTGCAAGAACTTAACAAGGGATGGGAACATGACTTAGTGGATAAGGTATCTATTGTGCAAGCATAAGGACCAGGATCCAGATACCCAGTACCCATGTGAAAGGTAACTAGGTAATGCAGTCACCTATATTCCCAGCACTGGTAAGGATGAGACAGGCTATGCCTGAGGCAATATGGTTTTCTAGAATATTCTGTGAGCTATGGGATCTCAACAGACCTTTGAAAAATAAAACAGAGAATGATGGAGGAATAAACCAGTCATCAACTCTGGGCCTCCACAAACATGCAGCTCACACACACACACACACACACACACGAACCTACACTTATGTAAACATGCATAAATACTTGCATGCACTCCACACACATACAAATGCAAAGCCTAAGGAGAAGGAAGAGGAAAGGAGAGGGAGATACTAATAACAACAATAAAACAACATATCCATAGCTCTCAAACTTCAATTAGTTTTCAGAAGGAGCTTAAACCATGATGAAAACCATTATAAGAGCACACAGAGTTACTGAATAATGTTCTATTGAATTGTGCAAAGACATTGTTCTATCTTCTGCTTAGACTGCTTAAGTTCTAACTGTAAATGTGGAAGATAATATTGTTGTTAAACTCTTGTGTGGCTCCAAAGTGTGGAAAGAATGGTCTGATGAAAGAGCTTTTCACACCTTAACCATGTAAACTCAGCTCTGTGGTCCCAGAGCGAGTACATCTGGCTACCCAAAGGCTTTTCAGCTAACACCATGCTCTGAAGACCTAGAGAAATGAGAATCCTGGAGTGTTTCCAAGGACCTCAGAAGGCACATTACTTTCAACAAGGGAATGATGACAGAGCACATTGACCTGGGAAAAATGATAAGTGATTTGTGAATGAATAAAAAATAAAAACTGAGTTCACTCGGGAATGATGTGGGTTCCTAGCAATAAATCAGTCTGAATGAATGTTCTCCTTTTAGAAAGTTAAACAGCGGTACATGATACTAAATTCATCAATGATACAAAACTGGGGGAAACAATAAGAATACTTTAAGATATAGTCAAGAGGGATCCTGATCTGGAGATCTATTGTTGGTCCTGAACTTAAACATCAAGATCATCTTGACAGTAAAAAGAATTTCAGCTTTTTAGTAGGAGATTTTCAGGGCACTAAGCTTTTTCTTTTTCTAAAAGATCCTTTAAGCGTTAAAGAATCTGTGTTTATACAACAATACTCTTAGGTAGGTACAATGATACATGAAGATCTTATAGAGGAGAAAATTTGGGCTCTGAAAAGATAACTTCACAAAAATTTAGCTGTTTAAAAGAAAGGCTTGAGATTTGGGGGTAAATTGTTTCATTCCCAAAAACAGTCACCAAGAAGCAGCCAGGAAATGTGAAGTCCAGCCTCTATGAAGACAAATTAGATGACACTACTGGATTGGCCTAGAGAGAAAACGATTTGGAGTCTGCTGGCATGGCTTCAAGTTACCCTTTTGGCTCCAAGTAGGGGAGCTAGTAGACATACACTGAAGGTAATGTTGAAGGTAAGAATATGAGGTTTTAAAATATTGAACACTGTCTGCAAGTTGGAAGGAAGGTCTAAGGAGACAATGAGCTGCCTTGTCACTGAAATCAAACAGAGCCTGGCAGTCATTGCTCTTAGTGATTTAAACAAGGAAGGCTGACTAAACTGACTTCTCTCAAACTCGGATTCCTGGAGGATGCAAATGCACGGCCAACCATGTAACCGTAATTATAAAGATGCATCCTAGAATCTCAAAGATGGATACCAGACTGTTCTTCATCATTAGCATCTTCTGCGTAGTACTGATCTCTAATGTGAATATTTAATGCGAGGCTCAGTTCTCTGTTGGAATCCTTGGATAAGTTTACATCATCTTCAGATTTTAACGTGAAAAAGACCACACAGCAGTTGAATGTGTTTGTTTTCCTTCACTCTGCACCGTTGCTCTGAAACAACAATGATTTGCACTACTTAAGCAAGGCCTTTCGGAGACAGCTAATGAGGCAGCCAAGCCCTTGTGACTGAAGCTCTCCAGATGGGTTTACTGGAGTGTTGGAAGCCTTGCCCTCCCAGCCATGTATTATACAAGTTCTCAGCACACTTTTATCTTTCCACTAATATTAGCTACTATTATTCAAACAGAAATACTAACGACAGCAATTTGGCTACAATGGATGTCTCCATGCAACGTTTATCTGCCTTCTGGAAGTCTGTTGAGCTGTGTTTACACCAGCTTATTTAATTTTGTTTTCGTTTATCACGTTAACCCAGTGCTTGGGCACTCATGAGTTAGTATAGAGAAAAGCACAGACATGACTTGGGCCTAATCTTTTATGAGAAACACAGCTGGTTCCTAGCATATCTGGAAATGATTTTAAGATATAATTACATGTCTTGCACCTGCACGGCAGGTGGTAAACACATGCCTGGAGGGTAGGGTGCTGAGTCCGGAAGAAAACCAAAACTTTTTCTTCCTGTTTTACTTTTTTTTTTTTTAAGTAAGGCAGTCCATTTTCTGTGTGTTATAGAGTATTTAGGTCAAATACCTTTGGGGCTATTTTTGAATGTAAGTGAACAGTTTGAGGGAGGCAATGGAGAAAGACATTGAAAATGTGATTGGGTTATAAAATCAGGGCTTTTCTCATCACCAGTGGGAACACACAGGCCGTGCTACTTAACTCCTTCCACTTCAGGTTCTGTCCAGTGAACTGGAGACAATCAGAGCACCTGTCCCATTGGACGCTCTCAGGAATGGGCTGTGGTGTTGAGGCTCACAGTCATGCAGTTACACTGGCATGCCATTGACTTCCTTTAGGAAGATAAAAGTTAGAATTAACTACAATGTCAAAGATTTTAAAGTCAGAGAGGTAGTGGCTGCAACCACTTGACCAGTGTTCTCTCCATCCTGGGGCCGCTTGTCAACTTTCTATCCTACTTTTAATCAAGTACTCAGTGAGCAAGCCATGAGTATCTACAAAAAAAAAGTAGAAGTATTTAAGACTGGATAGTATAATCAGCAACCATTCATATCTCTGAGCTCCACTGGGAAATCTCAAATCATGCCTCTGTCCCAGATCTGTCTGGTCTATGGGCAGTTATCTGATTCTTGTATTCTTACATGGTCAAAAGCAGGAAGAGGATACAAGCCCTCTTGTGTTTCTTCTGAAGAAGCTAATTCCACTATGAGGCTCTCCCAACATGACATAATTGCATCTGATGTCTCCTTCTTGCACAGGTTTAAAGTGATGTTCCATGGTATGAATCACAGTAGATATTCACCCCAAACCAGGGCACCTTCACCTCCATAACCTGAATATCCAACTCCTTTGTACCACTTCAACAAAGTTCTCATTCCATTACCTTAAGAAAAGAAATCTTGACTTGGGGGCTTAAGCTTGCATGTGACTAAGGAAAGGGAATTCCCAAGGTACCCTGTGACAACCTCAGAGACACCAGTGAAAATTTTCACAAAATATGTAGAACATAAAGCAAATTATGAAAGCCCGCTTAGATGCAGAAGCTACAATTACCGGAGTCTGAAACCTAGCTTCACTATGAAAGTGACCTGATCATTCATATTCCTACACACACCACACACACACACACACACACACACACACACACACATGAGAGAGACACAGACAGAGTCAAAGAGATAGCGAGACAGAGAAGATTATCATGATACATAAGTGAAAAGTGTGGTCCAGTATATGACAACTAAGTAAGTTCTTTCTGCAAAAACAAGCAAACACATGATCAGACCACATTTTCCCACATCCAGGAATCCTACTTAAAATTCATGGTTACTTGGATTTGTTAAAGAGTCATTTAATGTTTTCTGCCAAATGTCAACATTTCTACAAACATAGAATACATATTTGATGGGTGTGAAGCCACTCTCCTCTGTAAGGAATGGTGACCAAATTCTCTTTCCTTCTCTAGTTCCTCCCAGTACTGTAAGTTCGGGGAAGTGCTTGCTACAGAATAATGTTTATCTGCTGTCCACGAAGTAGAGGCAGGACTAAACATAGTCCCTCAGCTCCTGTACCTGACTCCAGAGACAAAGGTGGGAAGACACATAAGATGGCCTCTATTATAATCCTAAACATCTACCTTTCATTCAGACTCATTCATACCCACCAGATTCTTGACCTTACTGGAGGCCAGAGAGAACCAGCAAGCAGCTCGTTTTCAACAATGTTATGTGGATCCATTTGTTTATTTCATCATTAACTAATAACAAGTTACACATAAATAAAATCTTACATCCCAAAGGGAAAGAATCTCGCCAAACCTGCTTCCAAAATGTCATATTTTCACCCATCATAAACTACTACCATATACGTCTGAAATATGCCTGAGTTTCAGTGTGCTGAGAATGGATGACAGCTGATGTCCTGCACAATTTCTTGTTTACATAACACTTTCTCAAATGGTTCAAGAAATTTACCTACCAGTGGTAATATTCCCTTGAATGGCAGTCATATCTGCTTAATAATTCCTAAAACACTAGACAACCATATAGAAGTCTAATTTAAATTAAGCACATCTATGTTGGCGAGCTGTAAATCTTGACCATTTCCCGGAAATTCAGCTAAACGAATGTTGCACGACAGGAGCAATCAGAGTCCACCTGACAGCCTCACCCCGATCAGAGGGAACTTGTTGGCATGCTTTGAAGAACCCGAGGGCATCAACATGGAACAGCAAGTTTTGCAAGCCTATGACTCACAATGTGTTTGTGTAGGATCCGCAGGCTCTTGCAAATTCTTTGGTGTTGCTTTCTGAAGGAACTTAAAGGTATATAATATACATGGACTTTATATTAAATCATTATGAAATATTAGGCATTTTAATAGGAAAAGTGTGTTAAAAGAAGAAATTATTTAATACATGTTTAAAATAGATACATGGCAAATATGTTCCCATTTTTCTATTTCTTTGGAAACAACTAGTGTTAATTTCTCTGGTTACTTTGACAACTCCACAAAATCATCAGCGCCAGAGAACACAACCCCACTGAAATCTAGCAAGCACAGACCAGAACATACATTCTCTCCAGTGGCTTTCCCTTCTTTAATTAGTGTAGGACATTCCCTGTGGCTTCCTGAACATTACCCACTACTTCTTGGTGAAATTGTGTTCACTCCCTGGGTAATTAGTGGCAAATAAAACTGCAATAATCATCTTGTCTCCTGTTGACTTAGGTCAAGTATAGGTTACAATCGCCATGACAAAGTATCCAAGCATAGTCCATTGTCCTAGGAGAATAGTTCACAGCAAGTGACAAAAATGCTTAATCCCACGTCTATTCATCTTATTTTTCTACTTACACTAATGAAACATTCGGTGAAGATTAGAACTTTCATGGACAAAGTACGTTGTTAATAACTAAGATAACAAAAAAAAAACAAGAGTGGAGGAATTCTAGCACAGAACTAGGATCATACAACATGATTATCACCTGTTAATCTAGTCATAAAACATCTCTAAGAGGCAGACAGTCTCTTTCAAAGTGTGGAAAATCAACTAGTAAAACCCATAATTAAACCTTACTAAAGTTAAGAATTTATTAATCAATCTCTTGTCAACTGATATTTCAATTCTTACTGAAATCACAGGAATCTGAAGTCTATGAAAAGCTAAGAAATTTAAAATGAGAGAAATAAAATTTAAGATGGATTATCTATGAGAATTAAAGTTGGCTACCACTCCACATTGTATCTTAAAATATCCATCATAGTTATAGATTTGATAATATAATCTGAAATCTCCTTTCATACTTCATTATAGAATAAGCATTCCTTTAGGCTATGGATTTTAAGAAATGATTTGTTTTCTTGATAGAGTAGACATCTCTTGTCAGATAACAGAGATTACTTTGATAAATGCCCTTGCACAAAGAGATCTTTACCAGTGCTGGATATCAGAGGAAAATGATGGTTCACTTGTGAAAGATAGGAAATTGGAATGTTCTACAAACTGTCTTGTCCAGTTAGTAGATTTCACCAACTCTGGACACAGTGGACACAGGGAGAGCTCAGAGTCAGACATTTGTCTTGGCAGCCTGATCTCAGGCTGAGCAACTGTCTTGTCTGTAGGAAATTTCCTGAAATGCTGTCCTCTCCTTCCCCTTAAGGAGCAAGTCCTTACTCTTCCTCCATCATATCAATGGTACAAAACAGATAGAGCCCTGGCTGGCTTCACTCTCCTGGAGTTGATGCCAGTTTGTAGCAGATGACTTCTCTCCTCCAGGCAACAACAACACTTGGACTTTGCATTTTCTTTCCTTCTGCCAATAAAGAGATCTCTGCCATTCTCTGGGAGAGTCTCTAGCAATCCAACATTTTAGCATTGTATGCCTTCCTCACTCTCTGCTCAGCTGCCCCCTACCCTGGCAATACATTTCAATCAGTTGACAAACTTGAAGAAGCTACTGATGCCTGCCACTCCTCAACTTCCCGACAAGCTCCTGAGTGAAGTCTGTGTTTGAGGGTGCATTTTCCCTCGTTTTCGCAGAGTGGCTCAGAATGAGTGTGCTGCTGGAACAAGCTGCTAACACACTCGGCATCCTGTTCCTACAAGCTTCTCCCCTAGATTCTGAGAGGTGCGTCTTTTCTGGTACTAGTTTTCAGTACTGAAGGGATCTCTCTGTGGCAACCCTGCTCTTAACACTGCAGTTTGTAACTGAATTCTGTATTATACTGAATTACCTTCTCAAAAGTGTCCTGTTGATCAACTAATAAGCAGGGAGAGCACTCAGTGTGTACTTAAGACAGCTCTTCTACCCTCTTCCCCAAACTCTGCTGATCCCAACCCTTTCGTCTCAATTTATGGTGACACCATGCCCCACACCCTGATTCAGGACAGAAATATAGGACAGTATCGGGATCCATGATTCCTGTTTCTCATCTCATGGAAGTTCTTTGGCTTAGCCTTAGGGCATGCCCAGTCTAATTGAGAATCATTTACACCACAGGCCCTAAGTTTAGGCTAAGTTGTCAGGTCCCCTGGGAGGACTTGACATTGATATTCACTCTTGTATGGCCATTAGAATGTGTACCACACAGCACCTGAGCCATTTCCTACGTAAGCCCCTATTGCTTTCTAATAGAACACAATCCAAATCCAAGTTCACTCTGAAGCCTGCCTCATCTGTCCTCTTCTGCACTTTCCACTACTCTGGCCTGTTCTTCACTTTCAGGAACAATGGCTATTTGCTCCAGGTTTTATCCCTGTAGGCTTTTCAATCCTAGTGTATTATGTATGTACATGCATCCCTGTGGGTGTGTGCATTCAGGTCTGCACGCACCTGTGTGCATGCATGCGGAGGCCAGAAGCCAGTGATGGGCATCTTCTGTGACTCTACAACTTAATTGTTGAGACAGTCTCTCAGTGAACCTTGAGCTCACATATTTTGGTATATTGGCGTGCCAGCAAGCCACAAACATCCCCCCCATCTCCACTTGCCCTGGCACTACAGAAAAGGAGCAAGTTCTGCCAGTTCTGTGTGTTTTAGGGATTCGAATCCAGGACTTCATGCTTACAGTTCTACCATTTCACCCGCTGTCTCCTGAATCCACGTGTGCTTAAAGTCCTTTCTCTTGTTCTGGTGCCTCCACGTCTAAGGTACACCTGTATCTGGCTGTCCCTCCTTATTTGGGACTCGGTTATAGTAGGACAAGCTCCGGGAGAAGGTCCCACAGGTGCACATGCATATTCAAACACGTTAGCCTTTTGTCAATGTCAGAATTTCTTAATGGAAGGAGATACTTTTCTCATTGACATCTGACTCCTTCACTGGCATGTAAGCTCTAGGAAGACAAAACCTGAGTCAGTCTTCATTGATACTGCAGCCCTTCCCCTGGATGCCTACAACTGCTCTCGGGAAAGAGTGGGCACCTTATAAGTAACTGGAAATGAAGGATCCTGAGACAGTCTGGGTCCAGGAGGGATGAAGCATGCTTGCTTCTCTGGCTAACTTATCTGAACAGGTTCATTCTGTCTTAAGTCATGATAAAAGCTGTTCGTCACACAGTGTTTCAATATAAACAGAAGAAAACAAAGTTCTACATTTTCATCTTTAGATTAAATCTGCTACTATCTTTTTTAATTATGAAAAAGAGGGAAATGAAAAGAGATCAGAAAGAGTCCATGCGATAAGTTTTAGCTTTTACTGACATGATAAATCATCTTTTTTCCATTCCAGCATATGAAATCTTGATTAATAATTTGCTCAATCTATCAAGCTACATTTTGCAAGATACACATACTTGGAAAAAAAAAGTATTCTCTATTCAACACTGAAAATCACTTCTTAAGAGCAATCATCCTGAGGAGAAACAGCATGATACAGGATGTCAAGAAAATGATAGAGATGGTCCTTCAGGCTTGGAGGCTTTTCTCTCTTCTGCTGTTTTTACTGTGTCAGAAATTTAGACATCAGAAATTGACACTCAGTTCGGCATCAAACTGTGCATCTCACACTTCAAGGGCAATCACACTGAAGGGGCATACTAGCTTAGCCTGCCTCCCTACCTTCCTTGAAGGCTGAGACATTCAGGCCCAGGTACCTGGAAATGGATACTTTTTTTTCCTATTCAATACCATTGTGAAATTGAAATTTCGCAGCATCATTCTCTCCCTTTCCACAGTGCTTTCTGGCATGATCTTGTTTAAAACGGCAGTTTCCACACATAGTATTTAGCATTTAAGATTAAATCTAGCTCCCAAATTTAAGTTTGGGAATGGGCCCAGGACTCAGAGTAATATTCAGCCCCTGGAATGGTCTCAGTTTTCCTCAAATCCTATATAGTCCAACACCCTTCAGATTCCAATATCGACATTATTATCCTGTGCTAGCACTTGTTTGATAAATCCTTAAGTAGCTATGGAATTTACAGCACCCATCTCTACAAATAATGAAACTGAGTTTCATGAAGGCTAAGGTCACAATTAAAACCTGTATTTAACCTTCTCTTCCTAAAAGTTCACATGTGAATCCTGTACTGGTTATTTACATACCATCTGTCTATATCCACAGCATGACAAACAGACTATGAGCAAATGAAACATGGACAGTGTTAGTTTGTTTCAAGGTTATCAGCCAATTTTCAACCCAACCAGTTGATACAATAAAGAAAATCTAAATGCACTTTTCCAAATTTAATTGTTAGGGTTTCTGTGGGGTAGCAGAGTTTTTAAGAGCAAAGAAGATGCCTAGACCAAATCAGAATGTGTGTGTGTGTGTGTGTGTGTGTGTGTGTGTGTGTGTGTGTGTGATGTTATTTATTTACCTGATATAAGATATGGGAGTTTGTTTTTTTTAATATTATAAAACAACCATACTAAACTAATACTTCTCAATCTTAAAAAATAAAATAGTGAAGCCTAGGGGAGAAAACCCATAAGAAACAAAAAATAGAATAAACTAAGGGACTCAAAGGGCGGGGGGAGTGTAGTGGCAATAATGAAAACAGAGACTCTCCCTGCTTGTCACAGAGACAGATACAAGCAAAGTAGCACAGATGCCAAAGTCAGGAGCTGAAGGGCTGGCATAGCCCTGCTCTCTCAAGCAATTATATTTTTACATAGTGACATTTGAAAAGCCAGTGTCACTTGGTGATTTGATGCTCACCCACCTCTCCACCACCCCTGGAGCACACTGGGTTTCCATGGTACTTATTAGTTGGAACAGCATTAGAGTGCAGTCGCTGGAGGCAAGGGCTGTCACAGACTCAGATGCAGAGCAGTGACGCCATACTTCTTGGAAGCTGAATCCTTTCCCTTATTACATACCCACACCTCAGAGAAGAAATAGCGGAAGGAGGACACCAAGAGAACAGAGCACTCAGTATGTCCTAGAAACGTTGGAACTTGTCTGCCCACTGAGAAAGCTGCAATTTAAGGCTTTCAGATAATTTGACATTACTTTTGATTCCTGTGCTTCCGTGTGTTGGAGCCACTGTTACAGACTGAATGCCATTTCCTCATTCGTATGCCGGAGCCCAATACTTCAAATTGTAACTACTGTTTTGAAAAAGGATGAGAAGTGATCAAGTTAAAGTGAACTGAGCCTAATCCAATCACACAGATGTCTTTCCAAGAAGAGGATTTTCAACATGTGTGGATGGATATATTAGGACAGTGAGAGAGGTCAGAAAAAAAAAAGAAAGGAAGAAAAGAAACATGGCTTCCAAAATCCTTGGATTTATAACCTATTGTAGTGATATTTTGTTTGTGCTCCAACAAATAAAGCTTACCTGAAGATCAGAGTGCAGAGCTAGCCACACTAAAGTCAACATAGAAGTCAGGCAGTGGTGGCACACATCTTTTCTCCCAGCACTAGGGAGAGAGGGAAGCAGACAGATCTCTGTGAGTTCAAGGACACCCTGGGCTAGTGAGATTGAATCTAAAAGAGAAACAGAGTCAAGTGGCAGCTCACACCTTTACTCCAGGCACTAAGGTTGTGGAGATGGAAAGTGATTGGCTGAACAGAGAAAGGAGTAGAAGCCGGGAAGAGACAGAAGCTCAGGATTCAGTCTGAGCTCTCACAGAGATGGCATTTAGTCTGACGACTTGTAGAAACAGGATTCCCCATTTGGTCTGAGGATTCAGTAGCAGTAAGAACTAGTATCTGGCTGCTCTGCTTCTCTGATCTTCCAGGCAAGCTTTATATGTTAGAGCACAAACACAATATCCATGGTCTTTTGTGCTGGCAGCCTGAGCTGACTACTATAGAGAGGACTTGGTTAAGAACAACACCTGTTAGCCCTTTCCTGATGACAGAGCCTCTGTCATAGTACTCCTTCCGGTCCTACGGTGAAAACCTTTTGTCACTGGGGAGTTTTAATACTTCTAGGCTAACCTGTGCTTACAGTTCTCTGGACTCCCATGGAGGCTTGGATGATGCTAAAGTATCAGGCCAAAGGATAGGACAGCCACACCACCATCACCTAAAGGTAGTTAGCAGAGTTTCTGCTCCCTGTGACTGGAGACTCAAGCAGGAGAACACCCTTAGGATTCTCTTAAAACTGTTTGGATAAAGTTTGGTGTGTTGATGATGATATGCAACATCAAGACCAAGGGAGACAGAACAACAATGCCCTTTTAAAACTTTGACAATAATTTGAATTAGGGACCAATGAGAAGATTCACTCAGTAATGGCTCTTGCTTCCAAGCCTGAGGACCTACATTTGAAAGGAACAACATGACACCCACAAAATCCCAAAAGACATTCATAATAGTGACTCAGAAAAAAAAAGAAACTATTTCTGGGTCTTCTGTTCTACTTGTAACACAGTAAAATTCAGCAATCAGAAATTTTACTGAATTGGGAGAATCTGGCAGCATTAAAAGTAGAATTAGATGAACTTATAATTCCAAAGAAATTCAAGTTATTTGGGGAAGAAATTCCCTCAGGTCTCTTCTTCATACTCTCGTTTTTATAATCAATTCCTTCTCTCTCTCTCTCTCTCTCTCTCTCTCTCTCTCTCTCACACACACACA
>LOEQ01006550.1:16146-31754 GCA_001685075.1 Bramus lutescens | reverse complement strand
CACACACACACACACACACACACACACACATACACACTTACTTTGTGTATTCAAGCATGAAAACCAGTAATGTGTAAGGGGGGATATTTTTAGGGTTAGAAACAAGTAAATTCATCAAAACAGGAACAGTAATATGATTTCTTTGACCTATCTCATCACCAATACACAAGAAACAAAAATGCTTCAGCAGAGAGAAAACAGGAGGAAGGAAGCTTGGGAAAGAGAACAGGTAGAAGCAGGAATCATTGGTACCATGCAAACCTTAGTCCCAGGCATAGAAGCTCAGCTTTTGGAATGCCTGCCACAGAGAACCAGGGAATATACTGTTCAACAACTTCATTTCCAGAACTCAGAACCAATCCGATTACTGAGTCTCAGACAGCCAACCAAGTAGAAGCTCTGAGACTACTTTCCCCAGCCCAGATCAGCCTTCCCGTTGGGCCTTCCCTGCTTTCTCCTTTTCCAAGGTGCTCTTAGACTTCTCAGGAGTGAAGAAGAATGCAGAGGTGATAACTATGAAGCTCTCTGTGAAGAATGGATATGCTCGATGAGACAACCCTCTACCTTCCCAACAATCTCTGAGGAAAGTCTAGATCTGATGAAGTGACTCCCTATAGTTCACCAGAATGAGTGACTCATAGTTTCAAGAAAGTGGTAGCAGCCCAGTGGAAATGCAGCCATAGTGGACCTAGAGGAACCCAGTGGAGATGAAGCCATAGACCAGAATGAGCAGCTCATGGTTTCAGAGAAGGTGGTAGCAGCCCAGTGGAGATGGAGCCATAGACCAGAATGAGCAGCTCATGGTTTCAGAGAAGGTGGTAGCAGCCCAGTGGAGATGGAGACATAGACCCACATCAGTATTTCGACCTCTGAGTTCATTTTCAAATACCCAAGAGTGGCCACACTGTTAAGAGCACACAGCTCCTCAGCCACCCTTCCCAAATCTTGTAGAAGGCACATGAACTGGAAAAAGAGCCATCCAGTGCCTTGATCAAATCACCTTTCTTTCTGAATCCTTCTCCTGTAATAAATGGTAGCAATCTTTGTTGATCTGGAACCAACCACCCAATGTTCCTAGCACGAAAGCCCCTCTCTTTGGTGAAGGTCAAGAGGTTCACTTGATTGCGTGTCACTAATAATTGAAGATTAAAGTGGACTTCTCAGCACAGAAGTGAAAAGAAATTGAGAAGACAACTAGAGCACTCCTCTGAAATGTGGTCTATTTTAAAGCAATTCAATTCATACCTTACAGCTGATATGTGGGGAATAGAAGCTGTTCTGCTGAGGGAATAGGATATTGTATTTGGCAAAGGGATAATTCTGGAGAAATGTGAGAAAATTCAGTCCTAAGAGTCAGCAGAGTTTTTGAGTTTAGAAGTCTCAGTAGCTAGAGATCACCTTTTCCATGGTTTGAATGTGCAGAGACACTACTTTCCGCATAAAGACCTCATGGACCAGCAATTTAATTCAATTTTCACAATGGGAGTGCAGCGCATAAAGACAGTCTGTAGTGAGCAATTAAAGTGTTCATATCCTAGCACTTAGATACACAGGTATTTGATGGCAAGCAAGATGAAGAGAACCGGCATTTGTTGGAAACAACTTTCTGCAATTGTATGAAATACACTGCAGACCAGGGAGGTGAGAGGGGCATGTTGCACATATTTGGATTGGTTCCAATCTTGAAAATGAAGATGAGACACCATACAAATACCATGATAAAAGTTAATTTTGAAAAAAAGTGATACATCTATAGAGCTGAAGTCTGATAAAAAAAAAAAGATTCTGTGTGTTCTTTAAGCCACCATTTCAGTAAAAATGCCCAAACAACATATGTATATTGTGGCATGTTAGCATCCACCACCTGGGAAAGACCATTCAGTCAGTGGTACATATCCACCTCTTCAAACCACCATTGTTTCCAGCCAATACAACTAGTGGAAAGACTTCATGCTTTCCTTCTAGAAAGACTAGACAAGGCAGTTTCTGAAGCCTGATGGTCATTAACCTCTTCTCTTCAAGGTTAACACCTATGTGTTATCTAGTCATTTAGATATAGTGGTACTGCTCCGACTTTTACAACATTCAGCCATTTGTAGACCATGGCAAGTAATAGCATTTCATTATTTATCATAAATTCCTCAGAGTTGCTCACATTGAAAGATGAGCCTCAGCGTGGCACCACAGAAGGATGAAGGAGAAACACAGATTCAATAAGGATTCTTCTAAAACCCAGATCTCCTTCCTTGCCTTCCTTTCCAAAACAATTATCCTCTGGTTAAATGCACAAAGCCATGCACAAACAACTAAGATTTCCATTTGCCTGTGTCAATAAAAACAACTGAAAATATCCAAGCAAATAACACCAGTATATGTCAATTTGCATATTAAAAGCGTTGATGTCAGTGGAAATTATCTGATCCATGTGAAATATAGAAGCGATACCTTTGCTATTATTGCTGATTTAGCATTTACACTCAAAACTCTGGAGAAGTGACAAAGAGTCTTTCCTTTCCCTAGAGTGAGTTCTCATCATGGAGAGGAATTCGAGAGGCCACAACCAGGAGCAAGGCAAGGAAGTGACTGTACCTCTGATATGTCCAGCAGACTCCAGGTCTCCATGGGCAGGGCATTCTAAAGATACCTCAAGGCTAACTTACTGAAAATTACTCAAAGACATACGCTCTGATCTGTGCAGGATATATTTAAGTATTGACTTCACTCCACTGCTGCTTCAAAGTGCTGCACAAAGCAGTAGAATTGCTGTGTTTCAAGGATGCTTAGTTTATCCATAGTCACATCAACACAGCCCTAGATTTAACCCAAAATAACAGCTTTCCAATATCCAAAAATTTGAAAGAGGAGATACTAGGAGAATAACAAGAGGGATCCCCTGATTGCCTGTCTTCACCTGAATTAACCTGCGACTGTGTTCCAACTTCACAGAGGCGAAGCCTCCTGTGTGAATTGTCACATGCAAGCACGCACGCACACACACACACACACACACACACACACACACACACACCCTTTCTGATTCCATCTGGGATCCTCTTCCCAGAGCCCACTCAGCACCTCTGGGGATAAAATGCTGATGTGGCATAGCATTCAAAAGGAATGCTGGTTTTGGTTCCCAGGCTGCATTCATCACATGAGTAGGAGCGAGAGATGGAAGATGATGGGGTCTGTGCAATATGAGGCTGTCTCAGGGCCTTCTGTAGGGCTCATGTCATAGATGGGAAAACTGCATGTGTGTATTTACATACCGACAACTAAAGTTAGTAATGCCAACCACTTTGTTCACCATAAAGAACCTACTGAGGAAAGCTACATCCATCACCCCTACCAGTTTCTCAAGGGCAAGTACTGCAGAGCTCTATCTTGGTTTATTACCAGTTTCTTCCCTTGCCCTCACTTCTGTATTTCTGTCCAAAAGAAACTCTCCTTAGTACCCACGGCTCATTTCTGAAATCGTCTGACATACTTTCATGTTGGAAATATACTTCAGAGATTATGCAATCTCTCATATATACATTCCCGTTCTCAACAAAACCACAGATTTAAATAGTGAATTGGCTTTCTTATCCATGTCAGTTTCTATTGTCAGCTTAGCACAACTTAAAATCACCTAGGAAGAACTGCCTTGCTCGTACTGGCCTACGATCATGTCTAAAAGAAAGTTTCTTGGTTCATGATTGATGCGGAAGGGTCCAGCACACTGTGGACTGGTGTGCACCATCACCAAACAGCTGGCCTTGGCTGTCTGAGAAAGCTAGCTGAGTAAAAGCCAGAGACCAAGAGAGTAAGCACATTCCTCCATGAGTTCTGCTTCAAGTTCCTGGTTTAATTCCATCTCTGATTTCCCTCAATGATGGTTCATGAGCCGGAAATGTAAGCCAAATAAACCCTTTCTTACCCCAGTTGGTGCAAATGTTTCATCACAGCCATGGGATACAAATTAGAACACTTGCGAATTATGCACCTTTAATTGCAGAGTTGGTATAAAGACATTATAAAAGCACACAAATATATATGAGAAATACGTGACTTACACTGTTTAAGAAGCACTCCTTATATAAATGAAGCCAAGTTTGACTTAGATATCCATTCAGTAAAGCTTAAATCAGAAAGGGGTGTGACTGACTACATGGAATATCCTCTCAGCTCAGATCTTTGAAATAAAAGTTAGAAAGACTGTCTGCATCTTGTAGACTGTAAAGAACTGCAGTTATGGTCTAGGGTCTACACATGGGAAAACTCTTAAGAGCAGTCCACGATGTGAATTTGCATTGGCAAAAGTCACAGAAAGGGGCTAAAAAAATTTTAAAATTTGTGTTGATATATATAAAAACCAGATGGGCCAAAGGAATGCATGTGAATTTATTTTATCTAATTAAATGTTTCCTGTAAACATCACCCAAAATAATATGCAAAATGTGAGCAATGGAGCTAAGCTCCTTACTCCCTAAAGGCCATCAATATCTTGAATTTTCCTAGTCAAACATTATATAAATAGAACCACATCGCCATTCCAGTTCTTGTTCCGCGTTGTGACTGAGAGCTCTTTGTGGAACTTTGAACACAGCTTATCTTTTGCTCCCTACAAATGACTACTTTCTTCTGGCTCCTGGTCCGTGCAGCGTGCCTATCTGTAGTTCAGCTTCCTAGTCTGTCAAATCTAAAAGTGGATCACAGTTCTCAGCAAACATCTGGATTAGTCTTTCCACAAATTTGCTCATTTGTTGGATGTGAGCCTTCTAAGATCCAAGAGGAACATTTCTTCTGGTCATTTTCCTCTCACCTTTAACAAACATGCAAATAACAAACGTGACTTAGCTTCTACTGGCTACTTCCATCCATATAAACAATGCTGAAGACTGACGAACATCTGCAGACTGCAAAAGTCATTAATGACTCACTTAATGTCCATACTTGTCCCTGCCCATAAAAGACCAAGTCTAGGTTAAACCACAGAGCTTCCCAGAGGTGGTAGCAAAGGAAAACACAGGTCTTAGCAAGGCCTCAACTCATCAACCCCTTCACGCTGACACCATCATTTAAAACACGGATGCAATTGAGAAAAAATGAAACACCTACAGAGAAGCAGCACCAATAACCCCCCAAATCAAACTAATGTATGAGGCTTATTCTTTACTTCAACAGCTTAAGCACTTGTGATTGCAGAGATAACTCAGTTCCATTAACTAAAATGTAGAAGACATAGAATAGTACAGCAAAATAACTAGATTCTCATTAAATAATCTAGAAATGTTCACTAATGCTTAAAATGGTTTCTTTAAATTTGGTTACTAAATATTAAACATATCTTTAAATCTATAAACCTTAATGAAATTTGACATCTTATTAAATTTTCTACCATAAATAGTTGTGGGTAATAATAATAATAGTAAACTTTACACATTTCTTAAGATCCTTAAGATATTAAAAGACAAAATTCATTCAGACCAAATCTAATGGCCTCCTAACAATACCTTATGGAAATGAAAATTTATTTTCTAATTTTTTTACTTAATCTAAAAAATATATAACTTAATATGAAGTATAAAATGCCAAATATTTGATAGAACTTAAAGCTTCTCTTTGACCAAATATCTCCATGAAAAGTCTGCCTTTTGAAAAATTATACACAATATATATATAGTGATTTTTTTAGATTCCTTGAGTGTGAGGCAATACCAGTACTAATTTATTGTCCAAATATAAATATATTCTTCTTTTAACCTGTTCAGTTTCTTCCATAGTAATTTTTCAAAATATAATCTACTTAGTTTTAATATAAACCACAATTAATTCATTGGTTTGTAAAGTACTTAATATATTACTTATCCATAGTTATAAGAATTATTGAACATAAATATCACTGGAACCTAATATAATAATACTGGTAAACACCACTCACTTCTGAAAGGGAGAATTCTCATATTGATTCTGACTATTCATTCATCAGTAATTAAATGTGAAGTCAGAGTATCATACCAAAAATTCAGTTAAGTATGAGTCAACTAAAAATCAGCATTTATTATAAGTAATTATTCACATCATCATGTTTTCTAACTAATAGAGTTTACCACCATGCCAACGTCAGCTTTTCCTCAACAATAAATTTGGGGAAGGAATTTCCCTGCCTTGTTTCTTTTTTTATTATATTTATTCATGCATTTCACATTCCAGCCACAGTTTTCCTCCTTCCTCTCTCCCACTCCTTGCCCCCACGATGTCTTTGTACCCCTGCCGGAACCGACTCCTCCTTTGTTTCTGTTCCTAAAATGGGCAGACCTCCCACGCATGTCATAAAGCATCCTGCCCCCACTTCTCTCTGAGAGAATTGTAATTTTTCGTTTGACTCAAGGCATCTTGGGTTTTGATAGTAACGTTTCCTAATGTTATGCTGCCTCTGGTTTTCAGAATGGCTATTCAAAGATCATAACACAAACTTACTAATTAACCAGCTTCCATTTTTCTATATGTGCATATTTGAGTGTTAAAAGTAGGGGGCATTTATAGAGTCAAGTACTCTATGAATAGTGTACCACTAAGCTATACCTCCAAACATCCTGTAATTTTTTCATAAGTTTTGTATTAATAGTCTCAATTCTCTTTCAATTTATCCAATGGAATATTCTTTTCATGTATAAATAAAAAAGACTGGATACACAAATAATAAATAATGAAGTAATGTGTGGGTCTCTTTTGTGATGTCTTTTGATAAATACCATATCTCATTAATATTCCTCGTAGATCTTCTGGACGGTTGATGGTAGTCACTTTATATTTTGGGACTCTGGTATTTCCTGGTACCCCGTTATTTATCTATCAAGTACTCTTTCTATATTGCCGATCACCCCCAAGACTTTTCGACTTAAACATGTTCCAATCATATCACAGGACCTCTTTCAGGCCAGTTCATTACCCACATGAATATACTAAGCATATTTGAGCTTATCCTTAAAAAAAAATGTTTTTTAAAAAGCCAGATAAAGAATGCCAAGGTAACACAAACTGTCTTGGCTCACAGCCATCCTTATTTCCATTGTTACCTAAGTCTCAAATTTCTTCCTCGACTTGGCTCCCGTAAATGAACAATCCTCCCACAGTTCAAAGTAAAACGTCATATGGAAATAAAGTAAACCTGACCTCAAAATGATGTCAGGTTTTCTCTTGGAGGGAACTATTAACCTGCAGTAATTCACATGGATGATCATATTTTAGTCTGTGTGTAGTCTTGGGAAAATGAGACAGACTAGTACACTTAACAATTTTTATTAAAGGATTATAGTAAGACATTGCTACTATCACAATCCTATGACATATTAATGCAAAAGTAATTGCATGGAGTCTTTTAAAATAGACAAATAAACAAAGAAACTGTTCTTTTGGCCTTTGTTGCATCTAGGATGTGTGTGTAACTTCCAGAAATTGCCACCAGAACAAATCTTACTCATAGACACTGTTAAAATTCTGTAATTAAACTTAATTCACAATTTGGTTTTGCAGAACTGTCTCTGGCTGACCTTTTTCATGCTCGGGAACAGCAACCTGTGATTATGAACAGTAACTAGCCTTCCTCAAAGTATTAAAACTTATAACAAGAGCAAGTGAGGAAGAAGTTTCCAACAGACAGACTTCAGAACAGATTTTCAAAAAATAATATTAAGGTTCTCCAGTACAGACACATTTCTAAAAAAGGTCTTCCATGGAGAAATAAACCTGTTTGCCCTCCAGAACTTCATTTATTGCAACTGCTAAGATGGGAACCGAATATGATGCGAATATTCCCTATTTTCACTTAAATTCTGCCCAAACTTTAAGGACCTGGTAACAATAGGGCTGTGCAAGAATGGCACAAAATGGGTCCCTGGAGCATTGTGTCTTTTGAGCACCAGAACATTGTGTGCTTCAGCCTTGCAGGGTGACCACAGTTTCACTCATTTTCTCTCAAATTTCAGTTCATCTCTGTGTTACACTTATGTCCAAATGAATAAGAACTGAACCTAACAAACAATGGATTAGAAATGGCGGGCTCCCAGGCTTGGGAGAGCTCACCACTCTAGACCAACAGCCAAGGAGCCCGCATGAGACCAAACTAGGCCCCCCTGCATGTGGGCTACAGTTGTGTAGCTTGGTCTGGGTGTGGGACCAGGATCTATCCCTGGTGCACAAGCTAGCTTTTTGGAGCCCATTCTCTACGGAGGAACACCTTGCTCAGCCTTGATGTAGCAGGGAGGGACTTGGTGTTGCCTCAACTTACTCTGCCAGGTTTTTCTGGCTCCCCATGGGAGGCCATACCCTTTTTGAGGGGTGAATGAGGGGTGGACTGGGGAGGAAAACGTGGGGGAGCAGGAGGAGGGAAAGGAGGTGGAACTGTGGTTGCTATGTAAAATGAATATTTAAGAGAGAGAGAGAGAGAGAGAGAGAGAGAGAAAATGGCAGACTCATTTTCTGAACATCCTGTATAGCCTCTTCCTGGTCAAGCTGTGGTATAACAACAGAGACCAAAGAGATGCAGGATAGCAAACAAGCTCCAGCATTTCAACTCAGCATAGGGACTAGTGTGCTCCTGTGTGACAATCCCAAGTCTACCCTCCGAGAAGCAGCAGAGTGTCTTACAGGAGGGGCGCAGAGTGAGGCTATGACTATCACTCTCAGGATGTCATGGGGGGAGCTTTAAGTTGTGGAAATACGAATCATTGTTATCAGTTGTGCAGTCCCTTAGTATAAGAAACAAAGATACGGAGTTTGTGGCTGTCATTGTTGTCATCGTTGTTGATGATAAGCATCTCTGTTGTGGTTCCAATGATTGTCACCTTCTACAAAAGTTCATTTTCCTGTATCACTCTCTTTACCTAGCTGCCTCTGACCACCTTATGTCGTTCTGAGAGGCACATACACCCAGACGCAGTGAAAAGGTCAGCCTCATGATGTTCCACACTATTCCACAGCTGCCGAGTGAATTATTATTTTACTATCATGATTGGGGTAACAAACGTCCCTGTGCCAGTGTTATGACAATTATGCAATTTAGCTAAATATTATGTATGGAAGCCATGATACATAATTGTGGAAATGCAAGGTAACTGTAGTTTCGATTAAATTGTAGTTGAAGGTTTTGAAGAAACTCCAAAAGGTGAGGTTATTTCTTTTAAGGAAAGAAATTACCTGAAATTAGATGGGCAAGGCATGAAGCTTTAAATGATTCCCAAGGAACATGTTGCAGTGTCTGTGAAAATCATTTGCCTGTAAATTCCTTCATTAATGTGCCTTGTTGTGTCTTGTTTTATATTTATTTTTTTAATACTAGATCTTGCAATAAAGTTCAGGCTGTCTTTTAACTCAAGCTCCTGTCTTGACCTAAAGAGATAGCAGTGTAATTACGTATCGCCCCATCCAGCTTCTTTCCTGATGCCTTAAAAAGAAACCAGTAATTAGTGGGAGCAATCTTGAAAACACATGTCATTCTTAAATAAGTGCATACATAGTCAAGAATAAACTATGGCCCCAAATCAACATATGGGAAAATTAATCTATATTGTTTAATTGCCTCCTTCCTTCCTTTCTTTTATTCTTTTTATTTCTTTTTTTGAGACAGGGTGTTATTCTGTAGTCCTGGCTGGTATGGAGCTTTCTATGTGGATCAAAGTGGCCTCCAACCTACACAGATCCAAATGCACAGACCTCTGCCTACTGAGTGTTGGAAATAAAGGCATGTGTCATGACACCTGGTGGATAACTATCTCCATTTTAAGCAATGATTTCTATAAACTTTCTAAAATCAAAAAAAAACCCAACAACAAAGAACACTTAGGGCTTCAGAGTAAATGTTTAATAAATTAATATAAAAGATAAAATGTATCACATAAGCTATGAAAATACATGAAAGTATATAACATATTCAATTGTACAATTGCAGTGTTGAATCAAATAAATGCAATCAAAACTAACGTTATATAAGCCAATATCATGTAGAAAAATAAATCATCAGTAATAATCCATCAGTATTTTAGATAAATTTCTAAAGTATCATAGCAGTTAGTAGTTCAGTTATGTAAGGGGAAAGATACGTTTTGACTTCCTAAACTAAGGAAGTCCAATATGCCTTACCAAAGGAAAATTTGTTTAAAATATTATACAAATCTATGAAATGTCACATAAAATAATGAAGAAAATACAAACACACAAATACACACACCTAAAAAAAACTTGACATGACATGGAGTTAAATGTATATATTTAAGACAATTTCCTGCATTGAGAGTAGTATTTATACCATAATAAAGAAATAAAGGCATGAACAGTAAACATACAGTTAAGAGCCTGAAATAAATATTCCACCATAGTCATTCTTCAGTACAGTAATGGGCAGGGATATAGGAAGGAAGCAATACTCTGGAAGGGATAAACCATTTTCCCTGACAGGTGAGCAGGGAAACTTATGCAGGCCTGTTATCAGCCTTAGATGAGCCCACTGCCGATTTGGTCCTTTCCCCTTTGGTTTGCGTTGGGTGCACAGGCCTACAAGGAATGCTCCCAGGTAAAAATGAATAGAGTGTCTAGGGGCTCTGACTTTACCAATACTATTTTTCAAGGCAACACCGTACTGTTCTTTCCCAACACAGACCTCTGAAAATACAGTCAGACCGATGTGAATTTCAGTTCTCTCCAGAAGTGATCCCAAATGCATTTAAAAGACTTACACTTATGTCTCACCCTCTGCTTTTCTACATTTCAGGGCTAATTTTCGTCTTTCATTTCAGCATCTCTGATAGACTATTGAGACATGTTTTGCCTCTCGATATGAGGATTTGAGGAAAGAGTTTCTATAATAGAATGAGTTGAAAGCCATCTTTGTTTCACTGTGGTGTAACGAGAAGGAGGCTTGGAAAATCCAGAGGGAAAGGCGACTTCATCTCAAACACACATTGGCTCTCTGGAGACAGCGCTGATTTCAAATCTGTACCAAGACTTCTGATGTGGTTCACAGTCATCTTAGAGAGCCTGAGTCCCTCAGTAGCAGAAAGTGCCACAAGACAGCTTGCTTGCTGTTGATTTTGATTTTAGTCTATTTCTTTCCTCACAAGTTTTCAAGTAAGAAGTATGCAGTTTTAGACATCTATTTGAGAAACAGCACAAAAATATAGGTGGCTATCCTCATAAATCAAGCCTTCAAGACATTCTCCACTAGCAAAATAACCTCCAACCCTACTACAGTTCTCTAAGTTGCAAGAGGGATGCTGAAAAATACCTGTTCTCAGTGAAGAAAGACTAAATTCAAAGGAGCCCAAAAAGCAGTCTGGAAAAGCTATGCCTGTCCCCACATTGTTATTGCTGTTGTTTTATTTCTGGTTAGGATCACAAAAAGAAGTATGTGTGCCTCAAAATTCACAGTGTAATAGGCTGACGCAGAAAAACCCCATAATCCTGCAGTAATGACAAAGAAAACAAAAACATATTCAGAAAGCAACACAAGCTCATATGGAAAATAAATTCAATTTTACTTCATAAAAAAACATTGATCCTGAGCTCTGAGTCCTCCCATTTTTGCCACCGTGCATTTATGAGGTCACTACCTTCTCTGCTAAGAGTCTTCTGAAGGTCTTGACTCGTGTATATAAGACATAGGCTTAACTTTTTTAAATCAGTTATAACTGAGGTTGCTCATGAAGCCACTGAGCACTCTGATTGCAATAAGAAACTGATGTGAACAATGGCTCCTTTAAAATCACAATTAATGTGATTTGGTAGAACTTTACTTAATTATATGGTAAATTGAAACCACCACCATGCCATGTTTAAACACCAAAAGTACATTTTATCTTCAAATTCCTTTTCTGAGTGTACTAGTCAATATTTGTGATGTTAGATCCTTTCAAAGATGACTGGAAGAATAAACCATTAACATGGTTTGAACTTCATTAGCGCTTGAGCTTTCTTTTTGCCCACCTGTTAGCAGCGTTTCCAGCTAGGTAAAAGAATTCCAAGAGTCCAGAACAACCCGTTTGCATTGGCAGTAATACAGTCAAGTTTGAAATTGGAAGAAACAATTCCAACTTCCATCAAAGGGGGAGTGTTTGTACATTTTACAAAAATCACTGTTCTTTACCTGTAGTGCATGGTCTCTTTGGACTCTAAAACACTTATTAATCTATACCATGGCTACAAAATTCCTTCAGGAGAATCATATTGAATTAATCTTACAGTAGCAGCATGTTTAAAATATTTATTCTAAAATGAGTCTAAAGAAAAGGACAGCTCTGGGCCACTGAAAAGGCAAGAAGTTCCAGAGATGCAGGGAAGTTTGGTACACCCCATGATTCAAGGGTTGGAGTCAGGAAGCTAGAAGTCAAATGCCAAACTCTCTTTGTTTGCTTACTGTTTAAGTTGTCTTACTTTTCGCCTCAATCCGTCATCAAAAATGAGCCATTCACATCGCAAGTAATGTGAATAATAAAATATCCTTTTCTTTGCAAAAGTCCAGTTAACCCCTGGCCAGTGAACAGTCGTTATCTTTCTCAATAAACAAGCTTCTACTCAAAGAGCTATGAAGATTTTACAGACAGCAGCCACCACATTGCAAAAGAGAAGCACAAATGTATTCATCCTCTAAGCTACGAAATGTTGGTCTCAGAAAGCCAAGGCATGGACATTGAAGAATATTTGGGTAAGCATCATCTTTAACTGCCTTCGGGTGCCATGAAAGAAGCCAGAATGAGCATTCTGAACAGTGGGGGTGGGGAGCAAAGGAAGAAACAAGCCTACTAAAATATAGTGATGAGTTATATGCACAAATACATTTATCATCTGGGAACTTGAATACCATAACCCAAACAAGTTAACAATTTGAATGACAGCTACTTGGGCCATGATTCAGCCTACTATAGCAGTGCTGATAATCTCACAAATGAAATATCTCCCATCTTGCTAATCAGTCAAAAAATCTTACATGAAAAAAACAAACTGTCCTTTGAATGACTATATAGCCTACCCATATAACTCAAATTTTTATGGAAACTACATATTCCTTTCATTAAATTGCCCCCTCTCAGTGCAGCTAAACCAGGCCCTTAACTGCTAGATCTGCATACTTGCATTTTCATCTCTTTACTCAACCCTTGTTTAAAGATGTCAGACAGAGAAAGATCTGGACCCTAGTTACAAATGAAACAAATGGGTGGCATGTCTATGAGACCCTTTACAGAGGTCCCACCTCTTTCCTTAAGGCACAGAGTCCTGTCAATAACCATGACTTATTAAACAGGCTGCCATCCACTCCCTTCTACTGAATGTAGAACAAGATCATGGAGGGGCATGGGCTCTCCTTTAAAGACCATCTCAGAATGAGAGGTAGGAAATCAATACAGAAAGGACAGGGAAATGCCCCTACTGTGCTCCCCATAGCCCCTGGGGGTGAGAAGTAGGGCCACAATCCATTATTTATATCAACTGCTGCAGAATAGATGAAAATTCTAAGGTCTCCAACATAGATAGGAACCCATTTCAGTGAAATAAATGTGCTCAGAAGCACCACCAACCCTTTATCCGGCCACAACACTCAAGCTGGATTTGCTGAAAGGAGCAGGAGTATCCTCCCTCCTCTGGAAAATGTGCTCTCAGAAATCACCACTTCAAGCAAAACAGGGGCAAGCTGCAAAGGGCCGGCTCTACTGATTTTCTAGGTTGTGGCAGAGACCTTCCTTCTCTTTGCTTTCCTGTTTCCCACGGACCATCCTGGTGATAAATGCAATTTAAAAAAAATTTAAAAAGCAGCGTAAAAGCACAAGTCTCCGTCCCCTGGCCTTTACTTACAAGTACACAACATTAAAAAAGAAAGTCACAAATGCTAAATAAAACCCTAGGTAAGATCAGGGGTCAGGTAACTAAAATAATAATAATAATAATATTAATAATAATAACTGAAAGCAACCATCACATTCCTACCAGCACTGAGCAGTGAGGAACACTTTTTCTTTTTCCCAGATGTTACAGCTCAAAACATGAATACTAAGGGCAACATATCCAGACCGTTTTTCTCTTTTCTTTTCTTTTCTTTTTTCTTTCTTTCTTTTTATTTTCCTTTTACTTTCAGAATGGCTTGTCTTGGAACTTGAACTGGCATACTGGGGACTTGTCCTGAATAACCTTCACAGGTTGCACAAGTGTTTTCTGATCAGGATGCTCAGGCACAAACAGAAGATTCCTGGGATTTCTGTTCACTAAGCGGAGAAGGTGGGGTGGAGGTCAATTAGTTACCCGCAACGCTCATAAAAATAGAAAGCATACCGCTCCAAACAGAAAGCGACCATGTTTAGGGGTTACACTGGCCGCTACTGGCACCGACTGTGCCAGGCTGAAATGCGATACCCAAAAGGGAACATGTTACAAAGCGCTTAGCCATTGTACTAAACCGGGTCCTAGTCTGCTCATCATCTGCAGGGTGGGAGAAACAGATCTGGGAAGGGAACAAAAGCAAAGGCACAACTGAAAGGGGGAGGAAAAAATCCTCCTCCTTCTCCAGGACCCTGGGGGCCGCAGCTCTGCAGCGTCCCCTTTGCATTTCCTCGCTGTTAACTCACTCCACTGGCCTTGGACACAATTTCCACACCTGGAAATGGCCATGGACAGGCTGAGGGGAGGGGTCCATCTAGGAGCGCCTCATTTCCCTACCTCTCCCAATGGCTTCTAATTAACCCTTCCTAGTTGCTGCCCGGCAGAGATACTGGAAGAGTCAACAGCTACATCCCATGGACACAAACTACCAAATACCTGCATCAGATCTTCACCCCCACACGGGTCGTAACTTCCTTTTGTGGGCTATCATAACCAGTTTTGGCTGCGCTTAGAAAAGCTTCCCACAGGAGGGCGGGAAGGGTTGGGTGCACCGAGAAGGGAATAGTCTCATTCCTGCCCAGGCCACTAAGGAGAATACAACCTGGACTCACTCTCAAGTCTGCAGTGAGGAGCTTTGGCATTCGCTTAACCCTTTTAAGGGAGTCAGGAATCTTCTTATTTGGGACACACTGAAGTAGGAGCCCTGGCTCTAGAGATCTCCTCCACTTGCCTACTCCACACACAGACACAGCGGAGACCCACACCTTTGGCCCCCTTGAGGCCATTTTTAACCATAGCCTCACACTCTGCCCCAAACCGGGTATTGGGGAAGTGGCAACCAGGAGAAAAGAGAGCCAGAAATCAGAAAGAAACTCGGCAGTAAATCACTGCTGAGACAAGGAGTCTACTTACGAAATTTGGGGCTGGTGCTAGTTTCTGGGGTGGTGGTAGTGGAGGAGGTGGAAGAGGGTGAGGAAGAAGAGGCGGCCGCGGCATCCTGAAAGGGTGACAGGGTCCAGGAGGGAGTGGAATCGTGGAGGTAGGAGGAGGTAGCATACGCCGCAGTGGGCCAGGAAGGCATCGCCTGAGTACTAGGGGCTCCTGGCATTGGGGGTCTGGAGCCTGGCGTGCTGCTACTGAAGAAAGGGACCGTGGTGGACAGGACCGTCGGGGGTACCGCAGTGTTCCGTGCCGTGGTAGAGCGCGGGCTAGCCCACATGGGCACCCGGTGCCCAGGGAAGCGAGTGGGCGCCCGCGTGATGGTG
>LOEQ01006550.1:0-15111 GCA_001685075.1 Bramus lutescens | reverse complement strand
GGGGGCGCACCCCGACCAGCACGCAGAGGATTCCAAACAGCCTCGGCGCTGCTGCAGGGTAGAACAGGAGAGCAGAAACGGGCGACCGCGACGGGAGGTCCGGGGAGACACTGATTCCCAGCGAAAAGCTGCTCCAGGCGGTTTCTCGCAGGCAGCCAAGAGGATGCGGGTGCGGGTGTCTATTCGGAATCGCCGCGGACTGGATGGGATTCGGACAAGCGCCTCCCACCAACACCTAATGGTGCTTTCTTCCAGTGCGCTAGATAAATAAATGGTGCGAGCGGACCCTCATTGGACATGTGAGGCACCCGCAGGTCGGGATCTGCCTTGTGCGGGTCTCTGTTGAGGATCCTGCGAGGTCAGAGAATGAAGCTGCTGGGAGAAGGCGCAGGGGCGTGATAGGTGATAGGGCGCCTCTGAGCTCCCCTGCCCCACCGCGGTGCAGCTGGACGGAGAGCTGCGTTCTCTTCGGAGTTGCCAAGAGATGCTGCTGAAAAAAAAAAAGATGCTTCTGCAATCATATCTCCGAGCCATTAACTTAACCTTTTAAAAAGTATTGTCTTTTATAAATGTAGGTACGCCCTAGTACACACGTCACAGAGCAAGAAGCAAAAACGAGAAAAAGATCCTGCCTAGTCTCTCAAATTACGTGGCCGGTTTCTTCTCATGGGTACAGAGAGACAGGAGTCTTTCCAGTATCGGGTGCACTGTGGTGCCTCCCTGAGGACCGGGTGGCACAGAGAGGGATGAGCAAGAGCCGGTACTAATATAATACACGTTACTGGTGTAAAGCTATGTTTCCAAACACTATCCAGACTCCTAGGCTAAGGTGGAAACGAAAGACGCGATTTTAAAATTTTATTTACTTTTACGAGCGCCAAGAAAGAATGTGGGCTTAGGAATGGCAACTTCTTAATAGTCTCCCTGGCAGCACTGTCTGGGGACGCTGGTGCAGACAGCATTCTCCTGTCCTGTGATGCACTCGGCAAAGATGAAGTTTCCTGGGTATCCATTTTATTTTATTCACAGGTGAGGAGGGAAAAGCGAATGCAACTCTGAGGGGATGGCAAAGTGCAGAGAATGCATTCAAACAGGAAGCCCTTGGGGAATTGTGCCTACCAGAGTTCTTTGCACTGGCATGATTAATAAATTATTTTTGATGGCAGTAATGTGGCTGTCACCTCTTTTAGCTCTAACAGAGATTTCTCCCATAGGAAAACCTTTGGTTTTTAATTTGACAGAACATGCCCTAACCTAGCAGTGCTGAATTATGGCACCGAGAACTGCAAACGGGGGAGGGGGGGAGTTGAAGCCATACTCTTAGCTTTCTAATGCAAGGCATAAGTAAAAATTAACCCAGCCTTAACCTTCTGTGGGCTGCCAAGCATCTGCTCCCTGCCTGTCTCATGCAGTAAATAAAAGCCTTTCCACATTACAGTAKGTACTGCTGTTGACGACTTGAGAAAGAAGATTTCTTTTCTGCACTTAGTTCATCACCGTCCCACCCCCAGTATTCTGTTTTCTTTGCCTTCTTCCTCCCCCACTGGAAAACATCCAAATCACAGAGAGGTGCTGTAATGCTTCTGTGGGTAAATGCTCTCTTCCTGAAACCACAATTGGACAGTGTCCACAGTCTCTTCATTGTGCCCCAAAGTCTTTTTTTTTAACTTCTCTTTCCAAATTCTCTCTCCTTCTCCTTGCTACTCGGCTCTAAGAGCTTATTCATGGTTCCCTATTGAGTTCATATTTGCCAGGAGCACAAGCCACTGTACTCAGCATCAACTATTCTCACAGGAAGCATCCCCAGTGGGAGAAGGCAGGGGAGCCCAATGCCAAGGCATTAGTAATTTTCCATTAGGGAGCAGGTTGTAATGGGCCATCTAGAAATGGTTAGCAGATGGAACCATCCTCAGGGTGGAGTTCTACTGTAAGGCTTTCTGGTGGTAGGTGGTAAGCATTTGGATTGGAACTAGGGAAGTGTATCCACAAGAGTCAAGATCAAGTAGTGGGTTCTCTTGCTCTTAAGGGACCAAAGGTAGTGTGTTATATGGAATGCCTTAGAGGTGTTGACAGAGGTTTCTGTCCCACCCGGTCCCTCAGTCATTCAGTTCCCCCCCCAAAAAAAAACACACACACAGAGGCCCACATTAATTAAAAACTGGTTGGCCTATTAGCTCATGTTTCTTATTAACTAATTCTCAGATCTTACATTAACCCATAATTCTTGTCTGTGTTAGCCACATGGCTTGGTACCTTTCATCAGCGAGGCAGTCTCATCTTGCTTCCTCTGTGTCTGGGTAAGGCAGACTGACCCTTTCCTCTTCCCAGAATTCTCCTTTTCTAGTCGCCCCGCCTATACGTTCTGCCTGGCTACTGGTCCATCAGTGTTTTATTAAACCAATACAAGTGACAAATCTTTATAGGGTACAAGGCCATTGTCCCACAGCATAGAGGCACCAAGGAGACAAGCCTCTGAGAAAATGAGAGATTTTCTAGATGAGGTTAGTTGAGGCAGGAAGACTCACTCAAACTATAGTCTATAGGCGAATGTCTAGTTCCAGAAGAAAAGGAGAAAGATAGCTGAGCACCAGCATGCATTGTTCTGTTCCCCATGGCTGCAATGTGAGCAGGTAGCTCCAGACTTGGCCACGAGTCTGGCCTAACTGTATGATCTGCATCTTCATACTGTGGCAAGAGCAACACCTTCCTTCCTTAAGCTACTTTAGCCAGCTATTCCATCAAAAAATGAGAACAGTAACTAAGACACCTACCTACTTCTGATGACTCATAGTTTATTGAAGCCAAGCACTATGATAGGTTCATATGAAGACTCAGTTTCAAGATAGATCTCTGCTTCTGGTCATGATTAAAAGCACCTTTGGACCATCTTTCTCAACTATAAAATGGAGCTGCTACTTAATTTTATGGAAATGTATCACTAAGGCGATTATTCACCTGTAGTATCTTTGAAGCGTGGTCATCAGCTACTTCTCTGAGTCAGAGGAAACTCAGTTCTTTCGAAGACTCTAAATCTCTAAGCTCAGAAACACCAGGCCATTTACTTTCTGTCATTACAATATGATTGTCTATAAGGATGGGACCCTTACTAAAAATTCTTGATCAAGAACTGCAAGGTTGGGAGTAATCACTGGCCAAACACTTCCAATCTGTTATCCTACAAAATGGTCCAGCCTCCCAAGTCACTTTTTCTTATCAGAGCTCCGAAGAAGGTATTCTACTTGGGGAAGCCTGCCCAGCCTTGGAATGGTAGATTTTAAGAGACTTTAATTTTGAGAAAAGTTTTGATTTTATTACTTTTCCTCTTTTTTTTTTTTTTTACCTAGCTCATCTTCATAAACCAGATGGGAGACTTGGAGGATAGAAGAGAGAGCAGAACCCACCTTTCATGGAGTTTATATTGTAGGGAAAGTGACTGACAGCAAACAATAGCAACTAAAAATAAGCCCTAGAATACCAAGAAAGAGAACTGTAGTATGTATGGGTCCACAAAGAATAAGCTTTCTTGGCATAGTTATAGTAGGCATCCTTTGTGTAAATATCTCTAACTGATTAGTCATCATCCTTTTTTAATGACAGAGAACTTCACATTCCTATCATTGAATGGCAGAGTTCTCTATTAACCCTGAGATCAAATTATACTACAGTCACTTAAAAGTCAGTCTGTCTCACAGACCCCAGTTATTCTCCATATTGCTCTGTGGACTCAAGTTTAGAAGCAGTGTGATACCTGGACATATCTCCCAGTATAAACATTTTATAATTGCTGAAGCTTGCCTTCTTCTGTATGACCATATCAATTTCTATTTTACCTTTTATCTTACTCTGAGCCTAGTGCTGTGGCTGCTACTATAAATGTTCTATAGAAATTGTGATAACCTTTTGAAAATAGAAATATCCTCTCTTTTCTGTACCTCTCAATAATGACCTCAGCTATTTCTTTGACCTCTTCATCAACTTAAAATATAAGATCGACCCAAAAGAACACCAGAAAATCTTTCTGTAGAAAAAACAGACATCAGAGAGTAGAAAGGTGAAGAATTCCAGATGTAGTCATACGCAAGTTGCAAAAAAAAATTACACAAAAGTCTCATGAATTTGGAATATCAGCTAATAAATTTAAGTTATATTATAATTTAAGCACTGACCAGATCAGTATGTGGAATTGGTAGTTTAAACAAGGTGCTAAGAAAAAAAATTGGTGGTGAATTTCAGATGGAGTTGGGATAGGACAATTTCTAAATAGATTAAAAATTAGGCTTTTTTGGAAGTGCATCTATTCACCAGAGGCTATGTTTTGAGCACAAATACTGAGTCCTTTGACTTCAAATAAAGATAAAGAAGACTCATAAGAAACTTAAAGGGCTCAAAATAAAACCCAGGGTATATGAGAGAGTCATGTTGAATTGACATAGACAAACTATTCTTAGAAAGATCAACTAGGGGAGCTATCTAAAGTGGATCACAGTTACAGGGTACATCAAGTACATCCTCAACATGGAAGAAGACATCCAGCAACAGCCAGTTAGATTGCAGGGTGGGCTCAAAGCAGCAGCAGCAGCAGACAATAAGTTGGACTTCAGAGCTGGAGGAGGTCAGTGTTGTAGAGGAACAAACCATTCTTTTCTACCAAATTCATACAAGTGCAATATTCAGGTAACAAACAGCGCTTTATTCTTGGCATTTTCAGTTGCCACCACTGTTTGTTTAGCCAGCATGCGGTGGTTTCAAAATAGCCCCCAAAGGCAGTGGCCCTGTTAGGGGTGTGGCCTTGTTGGAGGAAGTAATTTACTGTAGGGGTGGGCTTTGAGATCTCTTTTTCTCAAGTTTCCCTCAGTGTGACTTCCTATTGCCTGCGAGACGTGGGACTCTCAGCTATTCCAGCAACATGTCTATCTGGACACCGTCATGCTTCCTGTCTTAAAAGTGGAATGAGCCTCTGAAACTGTAAGCAAGCCACCCCAATTAAATGATTTTATACATGGTCATGGTGTCTCTTTATAGCAATGAAAACCCTAATTAAAACACAACATTTGGTTAATTTTTTTGCCTTTCTGTAGCTGGTATTCTTCCCTCAAATGGATAGATAATCCTGACCATCTGCCATCTTGAACTCACCATATTCTTACTATCTAAGAGTAAAAGACTGGCTGATGGAGATATGCCTTACTAGCTGACTCAGAAAGGTCCATCAGGCAAACACTGAAAGATCAGAGAAAACAAAGGTAGAAAGCTCCAGTCTTCTTCCTCCTCCAGACCTCAGAAAGCATCCTATTGGGCGATTTCCCCATAATCTCACACTCCTGGTTCAGACTGCAGGGAGAGAAGCTACAAGTGTTCATGAACTTACGATGCTGCCTCTCTGAAGTGCTTTCCTATAACCGAGGAAAAACATCCTTGTCCCAAGCCTCATTATCCTTTTTTTTTATTGAAAATTTCCACCTCCTCCCCACTCCCATTTCCCTCCCCCTGCCCCCACTCCCACTCTCCCTCCCTCTCCAGTCCGAAGAGCAGTCAAAGCCTCCTTATTCTTAAGAAAAGCAGCGTGATAGTGTTGCTTTTAGAAAGAGCTGATGTGATTTCATGTTTGCATAAATAACTCTTTGGCTGCACCTCACCTGTGTTTTCTAGAAATGTGTGTGCTTCACTTTCTTAGATTTAGAGGGAAGCCCTCATAACAACAGTCCATGTGTTTTTCCATGGGAGAACGCAAACAGATAATTTTCCGTAATTCTTCCCTGGCTTACAATATGCCTACAACCAGGCAGATATCCTTCCAAGTCACTCAGAGAAGCTGAACGATAAAACAGCTTTGGTGTTAGCCGCTGCGATCTTGCCCACAATAATCGATACCTCTAGAATGGCCCTCACTTTTTTTTTTTCTAACAGAATATTAAGATCTGTATATGGGCTGTATTTTACTTTCCCCTATGCACTTTCTCTGGGATTGTCTATAGTTCTAAAGATTTTTAGGTATTCTGTAACCCATGTCTTCTTTTGTATATGATATCCAAACTTTTATGCTTGATGTGGCTCATTCTTTAAAGAGAAAATGCAGATATCCTGGAGTAGGTCATTAAACAGCTAAAAACTGCGATGCATCATGAGCCTGGTGCTGTGGCTGTCACATGCAAGTAGGAACAAGGATTAGTTAATGAAAACCTTTATTGCCTTTGTGTACCTGCTGGTATTAAGAGATGGTATTGACCTTAAAAGACTGCTTTAGGAGAGGTCTTTAGGTCACTGGGAGATACTCACAAGGGGGATTTTGGAATCCTGCTCTGCGTTATTTCATGTCTCTGGCTAGAGAGATGACCACCAACTTTAACAAATACTGCTGCCATTGCTATCCAGTGTCCTCCTTCGAGGTCTCAATTCACAAAGACATTAGATTCTGCTCTTAGAGTCCAAAATAGTGAAATAAATAAACTACTTAAAGTTATTAGTTGATTTTTCATCTGCATTTGATTGCAGTGATGAAAAGCAGACAGCAGCATTTCCTAAAGAGCCTCTTCCACTTGCACTGTATTATGCGGGAGAGGTTTATGGGAGAGCAGATCTGCAGTGCCGCCCTTTAACATGTATGGTGTGTGTGTGAGTGCATGTGTGTGCGTGCACATGCGTGGTGTGTGTGTGTTTGTGCGTGCGTGCTTGTGTGTGTGCATGCATGTGTGTGTGTGCATGCGTGTGTGTGTGTGTTTGTGTGTGCACATCAGGACCAGCAGGCAGCAGACTGAGACATAGCAGACAAGATCTAACTCCAGAGTCCGGTGATTATTGTGTTTGCCCTTTGTCTGATTTTGCCATCCCTATTACCAGGAAATCTTCTCCAAGGAAAACCTACAGGGTTACAGGCAAGTTTGGTTTTGGTATCTCTGAGTGGATTTTGGCCAGTGTTTGTCTCTAAGAAAGGATATTTTAGAGAAGCAAAACACCACCAACTTTGCTTAAAATATCGGTTGTAACTAACAAAGCCCACTGTGGTCAAGCAGATACTCTAAAGCATTTTGAAGGTGTAGATAGGCTTCTCATAGTCCTGAATTGGAAATATCTAGTTTGGTGGAGAAAAGGACGTGTGTGTGTGTGTGTGTGTGTGTGTGTTGTCCCAGCATGCAGAACAGAGCTTAGCTTAAGTAAAAAGGAAATGGGAGAAGTCTACACAGTTGGGTTGTTAAAGAAATTATCAACTAGACCAAGCTTTTTATTAAGAATTATCTGTGAAACTTATTAATGGTCATAGTTTCATTGAGCATTGATGATGGCGATGCCAAAGCCCCCCCCCCAAAAAAAAGTGAGGGAAATTGATTTTACCCAGGTGATTGCTATAAGCAGATTCCTCAAGTCTGATGATCAAAATATTTCAACATGGTGGTTAAACCTGCACTCCCAAGAGGAGGAAGTTAGGATTATTTAACAGGACTGTCAGTCATGTAGCAGAACAGGAATGGTTCATCTGATTCTAGCTGTTTTATGGACATAACTGTAGGCCTATATTTCCTACAAGATGTGACAGCCAATTTGTCTGGCCATGCTTGGTTTCCAAGGCAGCTAGTAACCTGCCAGGCAACCTGTGGCTATCTAACAAAGGGCTCAAGATGGACTGCTCCTTCTCTTTTGTTATTATGTAGATCACCTGGGAAGAGGTGTGGATTCCAAGCTGGTGACCAAGTTGCAGATGTGACTGTACTCCCATGTCCCCTGGAAAGAGAATATTAATGAGCATGCACCTTGGTTTACCTGGGGGAATAAAAGGTGTTTGAATAATAAGCAATAAACGTGGGTAATCTTCAAAAATGGATAAAGCCTGAGACTCATATTGTTGTATGAACTGTGTCTCATTTTGTCCCGCGCCTCCGTACCGGTCCAGTGAGGGAAAAATAGTTTTATGTTGGGGCATCGGACCCTGACAGATAAGATATTTCTAACCTCAGAACACCTTTTATCACTTCAGAATTAGCTGTCATTGGGGTGGGGTGTACTCTGACCTTATTGTAGAAGAATAAGAGATCATTGGTGATTCTGTTTTCATTTGTAGCACTGGGTATTGAACCCAGAGTTTTGTACAAACTAGACAGCTCTCCACCACTGAGATGTATTTCCAGCTTGTATTTTGTTTGTTGTTTGGTTTGTTTTTGGAGACAGTCTCACTAAGTTGCCTGGCCCGGAGAGCCTGGAGAGTACTAAAGAGCCAAGGCTATCCTGAAACCCATGATCTTTCTGTTTTAGTCTCCCATATGCTGAGATTACAATCAAGCACCTTCATAAGAACTAATAGAAGAGTCTCACTATAGTCCTATACGGCAGGTGTGTCTGGTGTTAAGCTACTTTTGAGGGTATGAAATGATAGAGAGATTTCTACAAACCAAAAAGACTCATTGAGCATTGTTTTATGGAAGTTTAATTGACGTTCATGATTGACATGCGATTCTACAAATATCTTTTTAACATTATAAAAATGTTTGTGGGCTATTAATTATTAATAGAAATAAGAATAGTGATGCAACCTGGTATATTTCTTTTTTAATTTTCTTCAGATGGGAAATTTAAGGTTAAATTATTGCTCAAATCTTTAATACCTATGAAAAACAGTGAAAATACATAAGAATTTCATACCAACTAGACAAAAAAGAAAACTGCATCTAAATTCACCAAAATATATATTCTATTCTAGCTGCCTCAGCAGTTAGGAGATATTTTGTAATTTTTTTATTATACACTTTGTTTTTAGTTTACCTCTTCGAAGTCTAATTATCTTTAACGCATGTAAGAATATAAAAATGAATATGCCTTCTATTTTAAATTAGCCCTTTGCAACATTTTAAAGATATTTAATAGATAATTTTATTTGTCCACAGTGTGCTTGGTGTGTGTGTTTGTGTGTGTGTGTGTGTGTGTGTGTGTGTGTGNAACTCTTCGAAGTCTGATTATCTTTAACGCATGTAAGAATATAAAAATGAATATGCTTTCTATTTTAAAATTAGCCCTTTGCAACATTTTAAAGATATTTAATAGATAATTTTATTTGTTCACAGTGTGCTTGGTATGTGTGTTTGTGTTTGTGTGTGTGTGTGTGTGTTTGTGTACACTCCTGATTGTTCAAACACATATACTGATAAGCATGTTCTGGAAAGACTATTTGTATTACCTACAGAACAAGGTAAACAGGAAGGAGATTATATGCGTGAGAATTGAGGAAAACTGTACACCAAACAGTGATCATTTGGATTCCAAACACAAGCACTAAAGAATTGAAACAGAGAACTTCCAGGGCTGATGTACCCCTCCCAAAAAACTGCAAAGGGGCAGGTCAGATTGCCCACATTTATTGAACCCTGCTCTCTTTAGGAGAAGAGACATCTTCATTTCATCAGCAGACACCAGGTATTTGAAATAGAGGTTTACGTGCCCAATCCTACTAATGGTTGCTAAGAAGGAGAGGTCTGTCAGAGACCAAAACAATAATTTCCTTCAACTCTGACCTCCCACGAAACACTGCAGATTGAAATACTTTTCAGTCTCCATCACAATAGTGAAGATTAAAAAGCAAAATTTCACTGTTCATGGTTTTTAGTTTAAAGATTAAAGAAAATATTGCACCAAAATCTAGGAGTTATCATTTTAGTAATGCCATGATGATGGACATAATCTCTTGGGAAATATTCAATTAGCTTGAAGTCTTCCCCTGCTAAGCAGAGCCAGTGTAAGTGCTGACTTGCCTCAAGGTTGACACGCTAACAGTTACACGTTTTTACTGTCCCTCCACACAGTACTGCCCTTTATTTCTTTTCCTTTTTCCCTTTTTATTGGTTTTATTGAGTTATATATTTTTATTCGCTCCCCTCCCTTTCTTTTCCCCTCTTCATCTACCCTCTCCCATGATCTTCTATGAGTCCCAAAGAAGCAAACTGTCAATGTCTATAATGATCTCCAAGGCGCACATCTGACTTCTGGGGCAATGATCCCCAATGAGGACCTTTCCATAAAGCATGATGTGCATAAATTTTGTTTATTTATTTATTGCTTTTTGCAGTGCTAAGAATGAGACTCTGAGTGTTTGTACATGCCAGGTGAGTACATTACTGAAGAGATGAATCTCTAGTCTTGCTATAAGTATCCCAAGCTGGTTCCAAACTCATAATCCTGCTTCCACCTCTCAATATTTCAATATCTAGATGGTTTCCAAATATTTAATCTCAACTACATTTTCCTTTTTAATTATTTGAATAATAAACAAGATTAGATGCTCATCTAATTCCCAAGGAAGAAAAATTCAGACTCTGATTGAAGAATGGAAGAAAATACTGCATGCCCCATACCGGTTTGTGCAAGAGAAACCTTGAATTCTATGTATATGGAAGGTTCTTCAACAAAATTGCAGAATCCTAAAAGTTATATCCACCTAGCAGTGTGATGAAAGCTGCACCTTGGGGGAGCATCTTCTCCTTCATACTCATAAAGGAAACTATTAGTAAGACTTTCCTGGAAGTAATATTCCAGTGACCCTTTGTAGTGGCAAGCACTCACGGGACTGGATCATTCCACTGGCTAATGAGTAAGGCAGATGTCTTTCATCTTGAAATCTGGCAGACAAACTTATCAGTCAGACTCTTAAAATCATTTCCTCTTCATACAGAAATATAGCAATTTCTTCTTTCTTTTAAAAATGTTGTGCTTTGTTCAATGTATTTATTTATCTTTTGTGAGAGTTGTATCACCACCATTGGGGTCATTCTGTCTGTGGCCTGATGTCAGAGAGCCAACCTCCGAGAAGCATGCCTACTTATCCATTTTTAATGCTTTCACAGGAGACTTAAACAGTTTGCATACAAGTTCAGTCTCACCATAACTTCTGCAAATTAAGGAGCCCAGTCCTTCAGTTCTTAATGAAATTTGAGAAACAAGAAAATGAATAGAATTCCAGCTAGTAAGTTCTGATTCTTTGTTACTTTTTTAAATTTGTTATGATTGAGCATATCAACAACAGAAGAGTGCATTAAATATGCAAAATCTTTCTTCATCTTGTAATTAGTAGGACTCTATAGGACTCAGTTATGGCATCCATAAACTGTACCAGCTATATCCATAATGAATATCACTATCATAATCCAAGAGATCAATGTTGAAAAAGCTTAGTGTTATTAGTGAAGTTTTCTGTTTCTAGTTGCAATTTTTCTATTAGATAGCATGGAAAATACACAAATATCAATATTTTATAATAATAAGATTAATGCACACATATATATGTATTTTAACAATATGTGTCAGACATTGTAGTGAAAGGGGAGCAGGCAGGCCTGCTTTTGTCCCACCCGGCTCCTGCATGGCTAGCTTATACCCCGAAATAACAACACACAAANTCTACTCCACCCACCTAAGGGCTGGCTTATCAAAAGGCCAAGGCAGTTTCTTTACTAACCAATGAAAGTAACACATAGACAGATGACCCTCCTACATCGAGACATTTTTACACATATATGTAAACATGCATGTATGTGTCAGATATTTTTCTTTAACTCTGGGCATCTCTGTCCCTCAGTAAACAGATGTCACCAATGTACACACACTCAAGGCACAGGGTAGAATGTTCCTTTAAAATAACTCTTTCAGTACACAGACTTTCTTCCTGTCTTTCTTAGCTCTGTGGGATTGAGGTAGAAGCAAAAGATTAATATGAAGTCATCCCTTATCCAAGTTGTCTTGTATATAAAAATAATATATGTTAACTATATAAACGTTTATAATGACATCATCTTCATGAATGTGAATATAATGTACTTTGTTCACATTTACCTTCCCATTACCCTCAGTTGCCCCCTCCATATAATATGTAACTAACATGTGTTGCATGCATTTCCTAGTCTGGCATATTTTTTGTAACATGATGATCTCTATTTCTACCCATTGTCTGCAGACAACATAATTCTGTTTTTCCTTAAATACATCACTGTTGTATATCTACCATGTTTCCTTTACTCATTCGTTTGTTGATGGACACTAGAGCTGAATGCATACTTTGGCTACTGTGAGCAGCAAACATGAGTGTTCAAGTATTACCACTGAATGCTCTCCTACTAGATTTCTCCAGGTATATAGCCAGGAGTGGTATATCTGTACCATAAAGTACTTGCATAGTTAATTTTCTTCCAATTTCACTTACTTATTTTGCATATATTTGTGGATATTTTTACCTGCATGGATTTCTGTGCACCATGTGCACTCTTGGTAGCCATGCGAGCCAGCAGAGGGCCTAAGATTTCCTGGGACACAGAGGGTTATGAGCGATCATGTGGGGTTTGGGAATCCAGCCTAGATTCTCTGTAGGAGCACTTAGTGCTATTAACTTCTCAGATATCTTTACATCCCATGTTCAGTATTTTTGAAGAAGTTCTGTAGAATATGTTTAATACTTTGGCCGTTTCTTTCTGATTCAGGAATATAGAGAGGTTTTCATCTTCTAGGACCATCCTTAATACATTTATTATTGTTTTGTGCTAAAATTTTCATTGTAGGAGCCTTTTGACTTCTTGATTTGATTTGTTTTAAAGATTATTTTCCTTAGCATGTTCTGCATTGTTCTCCTAATCTCTTGCTTAGCATGTTCAGTACACACATATAGAAAAACTAGTCTTTTCATGTATTGATCTTATGTTGTGCTCACTAGCTGAAAGAATTTATCATATCAAAGAGTTCCCCAGTGCATTCTTTAGTTTTTTTTTAATTTATTTATTTTCCCCAAAATAGATTCTTCCCTCATGTAACACACCCTGTCCCTTCACTCTTTCTAGATCTGCCACCTCCCTTCTCCACCTGACCCACTCCCCTTACATTTCCCTTCAGAAAAGGGCAGGCTTCCAAGAGACAACATGCAAACATAACAAAACAAGGCAAAATAAGACAAGCCAAAAGCCATCATATCAAAGCTGGACAAAACAACCCAACAGAAAGAAAAAAGTACCAAAAAATAGGCAAACAAGTGTTTTTTGTTGGTTCTTAATTATCTTTTTTCATTTTATTTACTCTTTTCTCATAAAAATACATCCTAATCTTAGCTTCCTCTCCTTCTACTCCTCTAGGCCCCTCATCTACACATGCCTTCCCTGTCCCTCAGATTCACTGTACTTCATTTATCTTCAGAAAAGAGGAGGCTTTCCAGTGATATCAACCAATAGGTTCTTAATGATAATTATTATAGTCATGGCTCAGAGGTTAAGAGCACTGCCTGCTTTTCCAGAGGTCCTGAGTTCAATTCCTGGCAACCACATGGTGGCTCACAACCATCTGTAAGGAGATCTGGTGCCCTCCTGAGGAAGATATCTAGTCAGTTGTCCTCATCAACATAGAGCATGAAACCCAATATGGACAGGTTCAACAAAACCACCATATACAGGCTGCCTATGCATGCTTCAGCATTGCCAGAGCATGAATTTTATTTTTTCCATTACTTACAACAAGGAATACTTTGACTTCTTCTGTTCTGATTTGATTTGATTCATGTCCTATTCCTATATAGAAGACTGTGAGTGTTGTATTGATTGACAGAAGTGAGAGTGGAACTATTTCTCCCTTCCTAATTTAGAGAAGATGCTTTCAGAATTTTTCCAGTAGGTATAATGTTGGCTACACATTTCAATATGTTTAAGTAACGTTCCTTCTGCTCCTAGTTTCTAGAGACTTTCTATCCTTAGGGTGTACTAAATTTTGTCAAAGGCTTTTTACTGTTTCTCTTAGAATACACATGTGATCTCTTTTCTTGATGCATCTATGCATTGTGTTACACACTGTGGTGTCTTCTTTCATCCTTTGAAGCACACAAACTTCATCGTGGCACATAATATTTTGATGTATTTGTGAACTTGTTTTGCAAGTATACTTGCAGCATTTTTCAGTCTATGTTGATCACAGATATCAGTTTATAGCTTTCTTTTTATGTTACATCCTCCTCCGAGTTTGGCCTCAGGATAACACTGGCTAAACATAAGGAGTTTGGTAGTTGTTCCCTCGTCCATCTTTATTACCAGTGCTCTTTTACTTTTTTTCTTAGAATACAGTAGCTCACGCATAACTTTCTTTTCTCTGACAGAATCTCAAACAGCCTAGTCTACCATCTTTCCTGGAAGCCTCACACACTTTTGTTGGAATAATTGGTCTCTCTTCCCACTCTCTTCCATGCAATAGGGTCAGACATTTGATTAACATCTTTTACAGTCATGTTTTTACTTCTTCCTGTATTTATTGGTGGTAGTCTTGTCAAGTGGGATGAGGCAACAAAGGATCAGATAGGTTTTGTGATGATCTGAAGACTGTTATTACCTGGTCGACCTTCAGAGATTTTCTTACCATTCTTTACTAGTAGATTAGCAAATTATATACAAAACACATCACAAGTTAGGAATGTAGGTACTAAGTAACATACAGTAATTTCCCCTGGATTATGAAAGTATCTATTTTTGCTGAAGACTATATAAAGTCAGCAAGATTGCAAACTAAAAACCTCTGAAAATGTTTTCCTTTATAACAGCAACAGAAAAAAATTGCAAAACTTTGCCAGAATGAACTTTTTTTTAGTACATTGGCAATTAACCAAAGCATCATTCTGGAGTGGCTTTGTTCAATTTAAAAAAAATGGTCAAATCTTGGTCAGAACATTGAGTTTGTTCTATTTCCATCCTTCTCTCTCCAGCTGCATAGTAGCCTGAAGTGAACGCCTATCAACTATCACGAAATATCAGCCAGCCCACAAGAGGGAGCAAAAAGTCACTGGACACTTTCTAAAACCTCATTCTCAAAACTCACCTCCCCTTTTTTAATCTATCTCCTGAATCTCTGAAACAGCCAGTTGAAAGGTTGGTTTTATTTGTTAAAATCCAAAACTCATCAGTCAAATAAAGTAAAACTTTATTTTTAAATTAAATAAAATTAAAATTAAATGCTATATGCTCATATATGATATGTATAACATATATATGTATGTATGTATACACACACATACATACATACATATGTAGTATTAAGGGGGAGCGGGCCCTGTTTTTGTCTGGCCCAGCTCCCGCACGGCTAGCTTATACCCCGAAATAACAACACACAAATTGTATT
>LOEQ01006549.1:36967-53787 GCA_001685075.1 Bramus lutescens | reverse complement strand
CCAGATGAAGGTTTCCTTCAGTCCCAGTCCAGCTGGCCTTGGTGAGCTCCCATTAGAACAGCGCTCGGTAGCTCTCCGTGATCGTATGGTGGTTAGTACTCTGCGCTGTGGCATTTCTAGCTTACTTGATTCCCTTTCCTATTTTTTCCTTCTGTTTTCCTTACCTCCTCCCTTCCCTTCTCACCTCCCCCATTCTTCTCTATACATTCATCCCACTAAATGATTACCGAGCACTGTTTACTGCGGTAGGTTCTATGGGTAGAAAGTGGAATCTGGCCTTCAAGAGAGACAGCAGTAGACATACACATGCCAACCACACCACAGTGCGTCAGTGCTGTGTAGCAAGGGACAGGACTGTCTGGATAGCAGTAGAAAGTCTCTGCAGCAGCCTGGATGTGGGGTAAGGGCTCCCCTAAGTAAGCTGGGAGACGACAAGCTTGGCTCAGTCAGATGAAGCTGGGTAGAAAGAAGGAGCAAGTATGACTTTAGATTTAGAGGTTTGGGTTAGGTCTTTGATAGTCATAACCAGTCTCTGTACTGTCTCTGCAAAGGCCTGAAAGGACATTTCTCATCTCTGCTTCTCTTTGGAGTTGACCTTTTCCCTTCTGTCTGTCAGATATGAGGAAGGAGTTCTGTAGTATCATGGCTAACGTTCACCCAGTTCATGAGATATGAGATTAATCCGGTTCACTCCACCATTCCATCACCTTTTTGTGTGTCCTGTGTTTATGGCTCCTAGAACACTATGGAATGCGGGAATAGGTACAGAAAGTGGTTCTAGAACCTTCACACCTGCAAAACATTGAGTCTTTTTCTAACGATAGGAAACACTTGGCATTTGGCTTATGTTTGGATTAGAGAAAGAGTTCTTCTGGAAACAAAGGGTTAACATCATCACTATTGTGCCCTTTTCCTTGAGGAAACACTCTGGGCTGATGAGATGGCTCAGTGATAAGGGTGGGCACCACCAAACCTGACCTGATGACCCGAGTTCAATCCCTGAAACCCAGGTGGTGGAAGGTGAGAACTGACTCCTTCAAGTGGCCTTCTGATTTCCACATGAGTCTCATGATACATGTATAAACATGCAAATCACACACACACACACATGCATGGTCACACACACAGCATGTAATACAGTTTTTTTAAAAGAAACTCATATAAACATACCACTTATGATGCAGATCTGTGTTTGGTTTTGATCTATAAAGTTTTCTTGTATACTCTAAGCAAATATCTCTATCTACTTCAATGCCTCATTATCCTGGAGCAACACCACCAATCTTGGGCATCTTTCCCCTGCCCCCCATCAGTTGAAGCTACCATTTATATTAGTACCCAACCACCCTCTTCTTTTTATGGTTCTTACCCTTGTCTAGATGATTCCCCCGACCTCATCTTGGCTTTAGCTCTTCCTTTTCACTTCACATCTAAGGATGATCAAGGATGTTTCTCTGTTTCCTGTGACTTTGTTCTTTGCTTCTTGCTCATGGTGTTGCTAGAATAACTGCTGGATTTCGTTGTTCCTCTCTGGTGTCCTTTCCCTGAAAGATCATCACACTGCTGTATGACTCTAATTTTTCATATTTCTCTGCCTCATTCCAACTAAACAAGTCGAAGGTGAAGTGGCATTTCAATTGTATTTCAATAAATAAAGACCTGAAGATCTGAGAGTAAAATAGTCTTACTGGTGAGCCTAACAGACCTGGATATGGTAACACACACCTTTAATCCCAGTAGCCACACTAGTAGTCATAGAAATAGGGTGGTGCATGCCTTTAATACCAGTGGTGCATGCCTTTAATCCCAGCCCTCAGACGGGGGAAGACAGCTCTTCAGAGACAGTCTCCTTCTGACATTCCTGGAGGCATGATCGTCATTTTCAGACTGAGGTCGAGGTAATAGCCAGTGGCTGGCTGTTTTGCTTTTCAGATCTTCAGGTTGAACCCAAATTTTTGACCCTGAGTTTTTATTAATCATGTTTCATAAAGGAATTATTTTCTCCTCATTTTAGACTTCTGGGGCATACAGGAGCATGCTGGTCTCTGGAATTTTGCCCTGACTGACTTTTTGTCTGGAATCTCTCCTCCAGGTTTTCCCTCTTTTCCCCATCTCATCCAAACTCTACACATCTTCAGAAAACTTCATTTATTTGAAGGAAAGTGTGTCTGATTAAGCCATTGTTAGTCCATCATGGTTAGTCTTCAGAGAAAATGCTGTGGTTACTAACTACACTGATTAAACATGTGTCTGCTAAGGAGCTGCTGTGTTTCACTTTATTCTTTTATGTCTGTCAATAACTCCCAAACCTTGTCATTACTGATGTGTTCTACATTATTGTAGCAACACTATATATGTTTTTTTCACTTAGCATAACTTATTTTACACGTGTGTGTTTTATATTGGTCATTTTCATATCCCTTAAGAACCCATTCTCCACAGTATTTGAAAATGACTTGTATTCTTATCAGCACGTCCATTCCCAAGGAGATGGTTTGTTTCTTTTTATTTGGTATCTGCATACAGCAATAGTTATGAGCTTTATACCTTGTCTCTGTTCTTGGCAGAACCCTTAGTAAATAGCTATACAGTTAACTCGAGAGACCAGGCAAATATGTAAATTCTGGCCACTGGTTTTTTGATAAGGATGATGGCTGTTACACTGTTAGCCCGAATGAAGGCGGGATTCTTTTGAACGCCCTCCAGACTGACTAATATTTGTCTAGAGGGGAGCTGTGTCATGGAAGGAACAGAATGATTATCTTTTCACGTTTTCTGCATGTTGATTCCTTTGCCGGGGAGGGGCAGTCGTGCAGACTCTTACTCAGGTTTTTGTCAGAACCATCATCATACCTGGAGGACCCACTCATCACAGGAATTTTAGGTTGGGTTAGAATTTCTGTTACTTAGAATGGGGTGGGGTGAGCAGAAATTGAGAGTGTTTACCATAATTTATCCAGCTTATATGAGAACTATATTAAAGAGCAAGTCACCTGTCACTCAGACCTCAAAATGGTGCCATGAGCATTCTTGAGGGGACAACCGGTAGTTTATAGGATCCATAAAGACCTGCATTCCCAGAGTACCTGAATGTGAAAACGGACAGCCTTCTTCATTTCAGTGAGTCATGTGCAGGAGTCCTGCCATGACTGATGTGTTCCACTGTGCCCTTGCATCCAGGACTTCAGTTGCATCACATATGTTCCCTGTGTGTCTTATCCTGTAGCAAGTGAAAATGCCATCTGACTAGAAGCTGAGTCTCAGGCGACTTCCTTCTGTTGAGAAAAAGGTGAATTCTGTGGGGGAGGAGACTGGCAGTGTGAAGGCCTGGTGATGACTGTAAGGGACTCATGGTGTCTCTCATAGTCCCGAGTCAGCAGCTATGTGCCGAGATCTGGAGACTACAGCAGCTGGATGAAGTCAGCGGCGTTATTCTGTTGCTCTGTCATTAACTATTCCTTCAAAACAGAAGTCATGGTTCTATTGTGACAATGGCCACCATAATAGCTCTCTCTACACTTGGGTCTTACAGGTGACAAAACAGTCCATTGGCTTCCAGAATAATGTCAGCACCTGTAACATCCAGTCTTATAACTTTTTCTGTCTTAAAGAGTTTAATTAGCTCAGAAGATTTTAATTGCTCCATAAAACCTCTCTATTTAAAAAGAAAGAAAAAGTTCACTTTGGCTTTTAGGTAAAGCTTTCAATGTTCACAGCTATTTCACATGGCAATTATTCACCTGGTACATAGCTCCAGGTAAAGACGAATGAGCAACCATGACGAAAGGGCTTTCAGAGACTTCCCTTCAGATCACAGTTCGGTATGGTGTCCAAGGTAAAGGAATTGCTCTCCTGAGCCCACTATTGTGTTCCTGGAGTGCACCTTCTCCCAATAGCTTCTATGTACCTGGCCCTGTTCTGAGCACTTCATGCTTAATGTCTACAATAAGTCTGCTAAGCAAGTAACCGAGTATCTTCATTTTAAGGTTGGAGAGGGCAGGGCACAATGAGGTTGAAGGCTAAATACACGAGTTGAGGATAAAAGGAAACCAACTTCCAATCCACACAAATCAACCTGAAGTCTGGTGTTGTTAACTCCATCTACTGTGGCCAGAAAAGTCACTCACTCTCCAGAAGATTCTGTAGAGCAGATGTAAGGGAGGCAGACCATGGCACAACTGCTCTCCATTTTCCTCTCTTTCACTTGACATCCAACTGGTCCTGGAGTCAACTAAATTTGGCTACTCATACTTCAAAAATAGTAACATTATGGAAGTAAAAATTAAAGATTACTGATTTAAAAACAGTGTTTAAATATTTGAGACTATCAAAATGTCTTTTGAAATATTGAGAAAAAATCTTATCTATATTCTAAAACTGTAGCTTGGACCTGTTCTGAACTAGTGCTCTTAAAACTTAATGTTCCTGAACTCCCTGGCCCCCAGGGAGATGATGACTTCTGTGGTGGATAGACTGGGTCACAGTCTTGGATTCATGGTTTCTTATACTATTTTGCGAAGTTCAAATGAACACGTGTTTGTTTTCTATGTTTTTTTTTCTGATCTGTGTGATTATGGTAAGTATCATTTGAGAGAGCTTTTTCTGGTTGAACTTTTCAAGAAGTCACTGGCTTGTCAATAACCAAAGGTGTGCACCATATTCAGTGATCAAGTGGAAGAGAGAAGCTTGATGTCACTCAGTTAATGGACCAACAATGATACAGAATTGAAGCCAGACTGTATGTTGGAATAAGCAAGGAGAAAATGGTGAAATACTGCATTTAAGACAGGGAGCATGGCCGCTGTCAGTACTTGTGGATATCTGTGTGAAATTAAGAGAGGAGCTCCATTACAAAAAAAATCATTCAAATTTGTTTAGTTTCTTGTGTTTCCAAAATTTTCTATGATAATTATGTCAAATTGTCTTTTTTGTTAAATATGCTTTCGACAATCTCATATGTATATATAATGCTCTGTCATTACTCCCGCAACCTCCTTCTCTGATTTCCTTCCCATTCCAGTCACCCCCCCCATGGCTTTTCTCTACAAACTCCCATCTCACATTTCTAGTTTTTATTGTGCCTTATAATCTGCTGAGGTTATCAAGGGATTCCTTTGTGGTCTTGTGTTTGGAATTACACATTGGAGTCTGGTGGTATTCCCTGTGGCTGTACAGCTTAAGACGATGGCTGTCCTCCCCAGAATCTATGAGTCGCTAATAGTCAACAGGAAGAAGAAGGGCACCATGTGTCCTTTCTTTATTCATAGCTGACTAGAGACAGGATCAGTCTTCTCTGGGCTCAGTGAGAGTGACCTTTTCTCCTGTCGGTTCCTGATTACAATCACATGTGTCCTCCTAGAAGATGACACTGTGTAGTCCATTTCTCTGTCTCCCAGCTCTTATCATCTTTCTGCCCCTTCTAACACAATGTTCTCTGAGCCTCAGAAAGGGTAGAATAAATGTCTTGTTTAGGACTGGGCCTTAAATCAGCTCTTATTCTTGCCATCTTGGGCCATCATGGATTTACCCACAAGGGGGCTTTTTTGATGAAGGCTGAGAGTGCTCTTTGTCTACGGGATACAGCTGTTTTGAAGTTAGTTTGATGCTATGTTGGTCTACCTAAATAACAGTAATAAGTCTCCCCCTACCATGAGGACCTATAGCTTTCTTACCCATGGGTATTTAACTAGGTTACAGACTATATTACTATATATAGAAGCTATATTCCTTCCTCTGAAGTGGGTCTTAATTAGCGAGCAGATAGTCACCCCCATTACAGTTGTATCACGATTGCACAGGTGAGCCTGGGAAGGCCCAAAGTCCTCAGGGCTTGAGGACCCTTACCGCTGTTGATTAGGAAGACGGACAGAGCACCTGACTGTGGACAAAGTAATGACAAAGGCCTTTGTCATTCCTCTTGGTTATCCGCCACGATTATTATGGAAGATATGACCCACAAGGACTGCAATGTGTAGAGAAACCAAGGAAACTTCTAGGGCCTCCTTGACAAGCAAGCCCTGCGTAGGTATCCCGTACCAAATTCTTGAATCTATCTAGTAATCCATTGCTTCTTTCTATGAGCAGTGTTTTCCAGCCGTCTGGAGAGTCCCTTTAATTAGATTGCAAGGTAGTAGGATTCCATATGTCTTTTTCACACACCCTTTGCTTTGGTTAACCCTCCTCCTGCTGTCCCTTGAATTTCCTATCCCCTTACCCTGTTCGCTTTGACCATTCTTTGTGAAATGCATTTGTGCTATGAACTCTGCCTCTCTATTTGCCTCTGTCTCCCATTGTTTCTTGACTCACGGCCACAGATCCACCCCTTCTTTTCCAAAAATGTGTGGCAGCTGCAAGGGAAGTGCTTCTGAGTCAGCCCAAAGTAGGGCCTGATGCCAGATTGTTGACTCACTGGAGGGCTTGGAGGAGGAGACAATTAAAGAATTAAAAATTGTAACTTAGTGGACAGGGATAATGGTTTGAAGGATGGTTTGTACAAGTACTCTTACCATCCGTGACATGACAGGAAGCTCATTTGGTTATTTTGTTTTGATTATTATTCATACACCTACACTATGCTTGTCTTAACCTGCTGGCTATAGGGAACTGATCATGGAAATAGACTTTGGCCATTTCAAGATTTTGTAGACATGCCATAGAATAGAAAACTTAATGCCAGCAGCTTAGTCTCAGTATCATTTCTATTTTATTTTTCCTGGTACAGGACCTGTGCCCTATTCCTTGGGGAAAGGATTTAGAAAAAGTCTACAGAATGTGGATCAGGTTCAGCCAAGTGTTTGCCATTAAGAGTTACAATTGCCTTGTGCATTGGGACTGAGCTATGCTACATTAAGAAATCTAAAACATCTACATAGCAAAAATCAAATAAATTACTACAAAAAGATCCTAAATAATATTACGAAATATAAATATATATTCACCTCATTAGAGTAAAACCTTCAACAAGGTCTTTGCAATTTCATTTGGGAAAAAAGCGAAACTATGTTAGAAACATATGGAGGTAAATCTAGCATAGCTTTTGTCTTCACTTTGGTAATATATCATGCCCCTCAACCGAATCAGAGCTTTCTTTTTAATAGTGGGGATGAATACATCATTCAAATTCATTGTAAGACAGACAACACAGCCTATCTTACTTATCCTGTGTCCAGGCTCTTTTTATACACATGTGTTTATTTACATCTATTCCATCTCTCATCTTTCCATGAGAGAATCCCCCAGAGATCTATAGAGGGGAGCTTCTATTCTTCTATTGACATTTGGAGGACACATTGAAATGCCATGTGACTCTCTTTCAAGTGTTACACAACTGAGCTTTATCAATATGCTATATTCCAATGGGCATTAGGAAAATGAAAGGAAAGAAGGGAAGAGAGGGAGCCTAGTCCTGCTCCCGATGTCGGAGGAGGAGCTGGAGCAGGAGGGAACTCGGATAAAAGCACTGTCCAGAGCCAAAGCTACAGTCAAGCTAAGGCCTGGACAGGCAGTGAATAGAGGAAGGGTTTTGAGAGTTATCTTCCTCCTACATTTGCTCACGAGTGGACACAGTGCCTGCCAGCTCATGCTTGGGTCTGTAAGTGTACTGGGAGGTGCTTTACGATGAAGGGGCTTTAAAAGGAAGGCTCAGAATAGAAGGCCAAGCTGGCTTTATTAAAGGCATTTTACTTTTATTGGGAAAGTTATACTCCTTTCCACATAGTAAGTTTTCCATTGAAAATCTAGGGTCCTTGTCTTGTGAAAATTAGCCCAGCAGCATCTTCTCTCTACATCTAGACTGTGGTTCCAAACAACCTTCAAAATGTGGTCCTTGCTTGGTATTTTCTTTCATTTTGCCTTGATAAGTGCTAACTAAGAAGAGTGACAGTTTGTTGTTGTTTGTAACAATTTTATTCCACTTTAAATTAGTTTATTACTTTTAAATAATAATCTTCATTGGGAATGTCATATGCTTATTCACTGCTCACACCTTCCCTCTAACCTCTCCATTTCCTGACCCCACACCCCTTCCAATTTTGATGTCCTCTAAAAAAAAAAAACACAGTGAGTCCAATTAGTACTGCCTATATACATGGCATGGAACCTTCCGACGGAACACGGTCAACCAAGCAGGAACACAGTCCTGAGTAAAACCCGTTTTCCCCTTCCAGCAATCACAACTGCCAATGGCACCTCAGCTAGGGGTGGGAGCTCATGTGCCCTCACCCATCTCTGCTTCTTTTTTAAATTATGAAACTATACAAAACTCATTTTTTTCTCTTAAAACGCAATGACATTGCTCTTGTCTTGCTTGTCATTCAAGTATGTATTCAAATGCCACTCTGGCCACCAGGACGCCAGTCTTCGCCTTGTCCCTTCGCTGTCCCCTGCTTCCACCACAAGCTTTCATTTGCTTGTTTTTTTTTTTTAACTTATTTTTTCTCTTAATAGCAAAGGCTCTGTTAGCCTAGAGGACTGCACGCTACGCTAACGACTTGTTACAAATTTCTCGGGGATGGATGGGTGAGTGGAAGTGTTGAGGAAACACTGATGGGCTGAGCTGAGAGAGGAGAAACTGAATTCAGCCTCCATAGTGCCCTCCCTCGAGCAGAAGGCAGTAAACAGGAGTTAACAACTTCGCTCTCCTTTGGAAAAGCGTTTGACTTGGGACCTGGCATTTCCTTTTTGGTTAAGAAATCCTGTTAGATATCCCTCTGCACAAAGGAAATCCGTGGACTGAGGGTGATGACCCCGAAACCTGCCCCCTTTTGATATTTGACTCACTCTGGGAAGGTATGAAAGGCAGAGGGACTGAGTTTGTGTAAAGGAATTAAGATTGTTGACACCCACGATATATTTCAGAGCATTAGGAAAGCGCTGTAACTTATTGTCATCTTCCGGTTATATGATTTGCCAGTATCCCACTGGACGAGGACAGAGATGTGTCGTATTCACTGTTTGAACTGAAGTTGCACTGTGTAGAAGGCAGACGGGCAGTCATTGAAAAGCGAATCCATGCCCTGAACTCTTTCATTCTGGAAACCTAATCTAAGTTAGAATCCTGCACTAATAAAGAAAGACTTCAGATCAGATCCCAAGGGGACAGCCTGACATCACGAGGTTAATTGTCGGCTCTGATGCATGTGACCATCATAATTTTTCACATGCAAAATGACTTCAGTTTAAAGAGCAGACAGTGTGACTCTATGTCCCCGCAAATCCTTGCCAACAAGGCCAGAGGTGATGTGTCAGAGAAACCTACCTTTCTACCTGTTACATCATCACCCAGGAGAATCATTTACCAAACAGGAGTAGCCCAGCTTCCTCTTGCACGCCTTGGAAAGGTGACTTCAGAGGACACAGGGACACACTCCAGAATTTTCGTGTTTCAGGTTTCCCATAGCAGTTATGAGGTAGTGGCGTAGGTTGCGGTCAGTTTCTTTAATGTAGCATTCCTTAGCATTTTTGGAAGGAAGTCCTTAGGTCAGATCACTATTCATCAGCCACTGGAGGAAGTGAGAAGGGAATAAATGTGCAGTTCACAGTAGTTTCCTCTGTGAATCTCCCTTCTTATAGTTCTAGGTCTGTGCACCACCAGGTCACCTAGGAAATGCGCTGGAAGTGTCCTCCTGGGGCTTAGGTGGCCTTGGTATTCCATTTTTCAACCGAGTTATTAAGTGGCAGTTAATTTTCTCAGACCCTACATCTGACGACTTTCAAAAACAAAACTAATAGTGTAGATTCGTTACCAAAGAAAAGTTATAGGCAAAACAATCTGATTATTAGTGATTTTTCCCAATTCTATGTGGAAATTTAGATATAGACAGAATATGATTATATAAGGCAAACAGATCCCATGGTGTCATTCATCTGTCATGATTACTTAGCTATAAGGATAACTAACCACAACAATGACAAGGATAACTGTGGAGGAGATTGAGAATGATTGTTTTCATTCAAAAATTTAAACATTTCCTAAAGTGAATAAACTTTAGTTAATTTCTGTTTAGGGCATCCTTTTGGTGTTTAAAGTTAGCCTTGATAAAAAAAAATTAGCTCTCAGAATTTCCTTTTATAATCTAAGGGGACTTGTAGTAATAAATGTGATGTTATGTACAACTAAAATTAAATATTTAATCCATTCTGGATTTACACTTGCTTTATCAGACTAGTGAATTCATGTGAGGTTTGGAATAAAACATGAAATGAACTGAGATTTCATCTTTAATTTGGGAAAAAGGCTTTTTATACTCAAATTCAAATATTAAGATAATAATTAAAAAACTTGAAGAAATCATAAGAGAAAGCCTTGGTAGCATTTATCAGGCAATATTAGGTGACGTCAAAATAACACAAAAATAGGAATTAGAACGTAGTGTGAAGAAACCTCATAGGGAAGGAAGATGATGAGACACCATGAGGGTGGATCTCAAGCTGGGGAGAAACATTTGCAGTGATGTCTGACCAATAACATTTTGATGAAATATGAAGAGGATGACAGTTGAAAAATAATTTGACACTTAACTAAAGATGATAATGTAAAATGCATAGAAGTACATGAGTGTCTAGACACTCAGCATCATAGTCATCAGGGAATTCAGAGTCAAGGGGCAGGGCATTTCATTGAATCTCTCAAAATCGGAGACCAGCAAGGGATGGTAATGGTGGCCATCTTAGCGAGCAGTTTGGAAGTTTATTGTATTTGTATACATTTACCACACAACCAAACATTACCAAGAGATTTCCCAGTGGGAGAAGGAAAGATATAGCTATTAGTTGATGTTATAAAAGGATAAATTCATTTTCTTCAATGGAGTTGCACTGGGTATATCAATCATAGTCCAAGGCAGGCCCCAAACATGGAGTAGTCTCTAAAACAAACTGGGATCCATGGTTTTGTTTCATTTTTATTAGTTGACTTCGACTTTTTTCTTTTAAGAATGAGAACATGAAAGTTGGGTAAGACCTGGGAGGAGTTGGGAAAAGGGAAGGAGTATAACCAAAACATATTTATAAAATTCTCAAAAAATACATTTTAAAAACATGATTATCAAATAAGCTAAATCAACTTATGAATAGATAAACAATTCATACAACATCAATATAAATGAGTTATGACTTGGCAATAAGAATCAGAGTCATGCATAAGCAAGAACACAAACAAATAAATCATTATGTTGCTTGGAAGAGACGAGACAAAAGACAGTGCATGTATAATCCTATGTATGTGGTACCAAACAGGACTAGAGCGAAGAGAAAGAAACTGGATTAGTGTTTGTCAGGGACTAAAAAAAGGGGGAAGAACATTTAGGGATAATGATGTCTTTATTATAGGCATTATAAGACATGGCCTGTATGTCAAAAATCATCAACTGTACATTTACTGTATGTAAAAACACTTTTACAAAACTAATAAGTATAACTTTATGTGGCATTGTTATTCATGAAGAGTTCCCTTTCCCCCTTGTTACATGATTTCAGCCCACTCTTGTCTCTTTTTGACATTGTGCCATCAAACACAGTGGCCCATAACCACATGTAGTAGCTTGAATCAATTAACTAAAACTGACTGAAATGCAGAATTCAGTTCTTTAGTTAGCCTGGCCTCATTTCAAGAACTGAATAACCCCAGGTGACCAGAGGTGACTACAGGAACAAGACAGTTCTATGGATTCAATTTTCTCTCAGAGGAAGTGGCAGCCCTGGCCTAGAAGAACATATTTTAGTTAAAGAAACGCCACAGAAAAGAATCTAAAGGCCTTTGGATTATTAACATCACACATTGTCAGATGAGAGAGCAATCTGCCATGCTCCAAAGAAGGATGTTACATGGGGAGCATTGGGCTCAGAGTCATCCAGGGAAAGTGTGTAGAGAATAAAAATGGTGCATTGAGGGTGTCCCAATTCCAGGAAATACTCTCGGTCCACCATGACAGTCCTGAAGAACAGAAAAACAGAGGAAGGCAGACCAAACCTTCTTCTGAGCATGCCGGATAATATGTAAGGCCCATTCAGTTGGATCGCCTTGGAAAAGAAGAAAGGAAGAATGCCCAGTGGAAAGCAACAGGCGGTTCTAGAAGTTGACTGTGGAGGTCCTTGAAGGAGTGAAAGCATTTGAAGCATGGGAATGATCAAGTTGCTATCAAGAAAACTTGGAAGTGAATATGAATTGAGCCAAAGGTTAATACATAGATACAGGCTGCTGAATCTCGTGACACTTGTCTGGCTTGGGAAAAATAGGAAGTTTGCATAGATTTACAAAAGTGAGTCCAAACAAGATGCCATTTTATTTATTTTTATGAACCTAGTAGATAATCACACATAAATCAAAACAATGGCTCCAGCTCCTTGAAATGTATCACATTTCTTATTCTAATCTATTTTACTTCTATTGAAAAATGTTGGTCAAGATTTACTAAATTAGTTTTATGATTCATAAATGAGTCAAAAATCCGAGTTGTAAATGTCATGAGCTTTTTGTGTGGAAAGAAGAGCAGCCTAAATGGAATTGAGTAAGGGTTACGTTATGCCATTCAGACAAGCCTGCTGTATTTTCTACAACATGAGAGTCACAGGTCTTAGGTCAATAAGAATGATGTAACCATTTTCTAATCTTTCCAGTTCTAATCTGGGAGATGAAAGTTCAAAGAAAGACAGTAGAGGGAAGCTGTTTATTGCTCTCTTTGAAACTAGATATCTACAGAGTAAAGAACAAACCTGGCTGAGAGAGGAGGAACTACATTATTCTCTTGAAATCAATGTAGGCAATAGGAGACAATTACAAGCTGATTTCATCACCAGTTCTGTGACAAGGGGAAAGGAACCACCCAGCTAGGCTGTCTTATTGAGGACTCGAGGAGCATGGGGACTCAAGGTGTCGTCCTATGTCTTTACATTTGATTCTGTTGAATACCCTCCCTCCCAAACTAATTGCAGAACACTCAAGACAAGCACACAAGACATTGCTCTTGAGTGAAAATGAACTCCCCATTCAGCTGTAGTTCATTTTCTGTGGCCAACCTAGTTCTTCCTTGATAAAACTTAGGATGTTTCCTGGATAGTCTGTGCCATGGTCTACGCAGGATGTGTTAAAAGCTGAAGTTCCCTATCTCGGTTCTTTATCATGACCATCCTAAGGATGGGGGGGGGGGTCTGATTTTGTAACAATCACCGCAATGAAAATTTGAACACACTAACATATTTGACAAATGCCATTCACATCTTTTGGATAAAATGGATTTAGCATGGGTAGTTTGGTAAATCTATTCATTCAGCAAATAGTTAATTGACTACTTAAAATCAATGAGTCTTATCTGCATGAGATATTTCTGCCATGAATCACATTATTCTATTTATTTATGTAATATACTTTAATATTCTGACCAATATTTCTTGATGTTTTTCTTTTTCTAAAGGTAGTCTCACATATTTATCTTCTGAGGAGAAAGCTGTAGTATGTGTTGTGTTAAATGGCTTTAATTTGATCTAGGCTCTGTCATGTACAGTGCCATAGCAAAGAACTCAGAAGATAGCTCCCATTAGATCTTTTCTGTTCTGTTGATCTTTTGATATACCCATCTCAGATTATTATTTTAATTGATTTACAAAAGGATTAGCCCTAAAATTTTGACTTCTCATTCATTGTTTTACATTTCCAGAAGAGATGTAAGGTAAGATGGCTGTATTTAGACACTAGAACTGATTTTAAAATAGATTGAGAAAGAATAATCTGTCAAGATCAAATGTCACTTATAATCTTACAATTATATTGCACATATATTTTCAGAAAATTAAATACAAATATTAAAAAGGGAAATATCTCCCAGTTACCCAGGCCACAGAGTACAGTGGTTCTGTTATTACTCCCAAGCCTCAGTACAGACAGCTGGGCTGCTGACGGCTCTATTCATTGGTTCTGGGACCTAGAAATAAGGGCAACATGCATATCAATGACCATTAACTGCATTCTGTTTTCACAGGTCCTGTGCATAATGCCCTGTATATGACTAAAGGGTTTTAAGAAGTTTGTCAATAAAGTTCTAGAAGATAAGAGACAGCAAGATTTAAGGTGATGCTCAATTGCTCTTTTCTTTTTAAAGCCAAATAAAAACATTGAATCTTCCAGAAGATATCACAGTTGGAGGCTGGATCGCTTTTGCTTTTCCTCACAGCAAGGGATGGGTGGTGAGGCAGTCTGTCTGCATGGCTGACATGTACATTGGCAAAAGTGACTTCCCCAATCCTCCCAGGATTTAATGGCCTGACATTAAGGAAAGCTTCTTGCAAAACAAGTTAGAGAAAGCTAATAAAAACCTACCTTAGTGGTGCAGAACAGCAAGACTGGCAGCTAGACTGTGTGCCCAAATTCTAGCTCTGTCCCTTAGCTTTGGGTCACCTAAGTTCTCCTCCCCACAGTTTATCTGTAAAGTGGAATAAGAGCACTCTTATCACAGATGTATTTGTGTAACCATATTAGTAAAGTATTGTTAAATACTTATAATAGAAAGCAGTCAATAAGGTATTTGCTTTCAAAATTCAGATTTTATGTTCAAGATAGACATAACTCAACAAAGAATTGCAGATTCCTTGATGCAGAAAATGAGGATATATGCAATAAACAATTTTTATTTTTTCCAGTGCAAATTTATCTAGATATTTACTCATAATTATGCTACCTACAAAGCAGATTTGAGTGTATCCAATGTTTTCTACTTCTAACATATTTTACAGAAGGAGAATAACAATGTTGTAATGGTGATGGCCATTATCTAAGATATACTTCCCTTTGAGATATTCTAAAGTGATAGATTTAAATGTATAGATTCTTGTTTTTCATATCCTGATGCGGAATTCCTTTCTGTATGCTGTGAATACCATTGGTTAATAAAGAAAGTGATTTCAGCCTATAACAGAGCAGGGCAGAACAGAGCTAGGCAGGGGAAATTAAACTGATTGCTGGGAGAAAGAAGGCGGAGTCAGGTAGAAGCCATGGAGCTGCCGCCAGGAACAGACATGCCCAAACCTTGCCAGTGGCAATATACAGATTAATAGAGATAGGTGAAATTAATGTGTAAGATCGAGGCAAGAAAAAGCGAGCTTCTTCTTGATTTAATCAATACAGTTTCTGTGTGATTACTTCAGGAGTCTGGGCAGCTGGGAAAATAAACAAGTGGCCTCCTACGACAATACCCCATATTTATCCCAAGTCACCTAGAGAACAAAGTATTTTTGAGGTTCAGATCATTGCAGAAACAAGAGTACAGCACTTGCCTCTCAGGTCAGAACCATAGGCAAGTGTCACCATTGTTTGCCCCTCCTTGTCATAGCCTCTTGGAGGACTTTTCCTGAGTGGCAGGTGCAGCCTCAGAACCCTCATCATTTTAAGTTGTTTCCAACTGGCCAGAATTGACATACAAGTTAAAACCCACATCTTACCTCTAATTTAACTACCAACAAGCATGCAGCAGTGATCAAAACCTCCTGCTGGTGTCTCCATGTTCTTAACTCCAGAAATAGTAAGAAACATGGAGAGTTCATGAAAAATACAGTCATGTTGGTCTTCTGTGACTTTGTTTTAGGCACTTGTCATTAATTAGAGGAGATTGACTTCCATTTCTCCTGGTTTCATGATAAAGAGAGAGAAATTATATAGCATAGCTCTTCTTGTTTAATGAAACTTGTTTATGAAAATTGGGGGCAGTTTCTTGAGACTGTGATGCCTGAATAGAGATCCCTGAGGAAGCAAGTAGCAATCGAGGATGAGATGTGTGTGACGCTTACAGCTTCCCCGACATGACCTGATGGAGAAATGAGCAGATTTCAATGACAAAGGCCACACAGAAAAGGAGTGATGGGCTTACAGCTCTGCGTGTCTGATGTATGAGCTTAGTGCCGGAAATTCCTCAGATCATCTAAGGGCCAGTGGCCTGACGTTAGCTGAAGCTGTCCTGGAAAACTGGAAGCATGAGCTAACAAAATCTATTACCATGGCCTCAGTTTCTCTTCAGGTTCCCCATGTCAACTGGAGATCACAGATGGGCACTGGAGACAGATGAATCATGGGCTTTGGTACTTAGGGCTGAGAGTCACCCCCACCTCAGCCCTTCTTTCCCACGCTCGGCCTTGTAAGCCAGGCTTCTTCAGTCTGTCCTTTTGAATAGAGTTAAACACATCGACTTCTGTGTTAAAAGTGTCCTGTATCCTTTGATGTTTTCATCTTTGGGAACATTTCACCAGACTTTCTTTAGTGGAACAGTCAGAGGTTTTGGTCTACTCTCTTAGTGTAGCTTTCAGTGGTGAGATTGCAATTTTTAAATATTCAAAACTGATTTTTCCATGTCTAGGAACTGTGTTTCACTGGCTGAGCTTCTACGTTGTGGTGCTCACACACATTGGCTGCTTCTTTTGAAAATTCCTGGGACTTTCTTAGACTAGGTAACATTGTTTCCTATGTGTTGTTGGTAGGTAGCACATTGGAGTAGCAGAGTTGGCTCATACCTATAGCCCCAGTACTCACGCAGGATGGTACAACATGGTCATGAGTTCAAGATCAGCTTGGGCACACAGCAAGAACCTATCTCACACACCAGAAGAAATAGAATACAGGAGTAAAACCATACTAAACATGGCAAATACTAGTTATTTAAAGAAATCATACATGTTTCTTTTATATAAAGTGAATAATCATTCCACTACTTGATTTTAAGTCCAGATTTTTATATTTTATGTTTTGTTAAGCAAAAATCTCAATTTATGCATTCTTTTTTCAATAAAGGCCTTTTCTCTTTCTTTCTTTCTTTCTTTCTTTCTTTCTTTCTTTCTTTCTT
>LOEQ01006549.1:5305-20752 GCA_001685075.1 Bramus lutescens | reverse complement strand
AAGCAAGGATAGAGAAAATGGCAGGAGAGGGACCACAGTTCTACAGGAGAGCAGACTGTGTTAGGCTGTGTGTAGCAGAGTAGAGATGCTGGTTCTAAATCTGAGAGACGAAGCAAATCTCAGACTGTTAGGAGTTGGTAAATGACATGGCTGTCTATGCTTCATAAGGATCCCTCCAGCTTCTATGATAAAATAACCCACAGGAGATAGAGGACAAGAGCTGAGCCCACTCTGCAGTCAGAGTGGTTCAGGTGAGAGATGGTAGCATCTCGAGTAAGTGTGGAAGTCGCAACATGCTTGGCCTGAGAGGATCTGTCTGGCAGTAGCTTCTATGGCACCTTTGGGAAGAATAACAAGTATAAATTCTAAAGGAATCTATTCCTATCAGTTATCTGAAATACACTTTGAGAGAAATAAAGGCAGCAAGATCCCAAGGGACAATGACTGGTGCTTGAAGGAGAAGAAAGGCATCCAGTGTTTCCTTGGTTGGAGGCTTTGACCTAAGAGCACAACCCAGACAGAAACAAGCAGGGGAAAGAAAACTTTGGAGAGTGACTGCATACTCTTGAATGTGGAGACAATGGCTAAGGTTAGAGTTTGAGGGGGGCATGTATTTTTTCTCTGCAAGATAGGTGTGTAGATGCATTAATTTTATAGACCACATGGTCACTGTATAACTCCAAGATTTTACTGCTAATCTCAAAAAAGAGCCTAGATAATATACATAAGATGAATGTTTCTGCATGCTAATAAAACTTAGCTCAGAAACCTGGTGATTCAGATTTGGTGCAAGGAGAACATCTTATGATTACTATTGCTGTCATGAAACACCGTGACTAAAAGTAACCTGGGAGGAAAGAGTTTATTTTTCCTAAATTTCCACATAACAGACCATCATCAAAGTAAGTCAGGGGAGGAACAAGAAAATGCCCTATGGGATTTTTACAGTTGGATCTTATGGAGGCATTTATTCAATTAAGATTCCCTTCTCTTATATAACTCTAGCTTGTGACAAGTTGCCCTAAAACTATACAGAACAGATAGGAAAAAATTTGATTAGGAGGCTTGGCAGAGGGAGACATATAAACACACAACAGTGTTAACAAAATGTCATTATTTCCTACCTGCTCCTCTATTTGTTTTGCAACAGGGTCTCTTATAGCCCAAGCTTGTTTCTCTAAGTAGCTGAGCTGCCCTTGAACTCTAGGGCTGGGTTGACAGACATGAACTGCCAACTGGGCATTGTGAAGTGCTGGTATCTAGGACTTCTTGAATGTTGGACAAGCATTCTAAGTGCTGAGCGACATCCATACTCACCACAAAAGTCAGTGTTTCTTTCCTGTTCTCTTAGTTCCCTGAAAACAAAATAAAATAATGACATAGGCAATATGCAAATATCAGTTAAGAAATCATCCCAAACTCCAATAACAAATCATGAGGTGCACTTTTTCTATACTTTCTTCAGAATTATTTTTAAAAGATTTCTTTTATAAGTCTGAATGTTTTGCCTTCATGTATGTATTGCATCACATTTATGCCTAGTGCTTGCAGAGATGAGAAGAGGGTGCTGGAGACAGTTGTGTTCTACCATGGAGGTGCTGGGAATTGAACTGGGATCCTCTGCAAGAGCAGCAAGCTGTCTGAACCACTGAACCATTTCTTTAGTGCCTTTCCTATGATTTCTGAAGGAATGGAGGCTTGCTAAAGGTCATTCTCCACATGCCATGCTGCACTATCATAAGCATCATCCCCAAAGATATCCCCAAGTATCCTCTAAGTAGAACATAGAGGGCTGAGACATGGGCTCTTTGGAGATGGGGCTGCTCTAAAGTGGCAGTTACAAAATCAATAAGTCAATCAAAAGTGAATAAACCACTTAGGTTTTATAAGCTACAGAATAAAACACAGATGTATTTTTTAACTGTATGATGCTTTTAAAATAATAGGTTTTACTGCTTAGCAGTAGTGGTACATGCCTTTAATCCCAGTACTTGAGTGGCACAGGCAGGCTGATCTTTATGTGTTCGAGGGCAGCCTGGTCTACAAGTGCTAGTCCCACTGAAGAAAGAAATTAAAGAAGACCCCAGGAAACGGAAAGATCTCCCATGCTCCTGCGTATGTATAATTTATATAGTAAAAATGGCAATTTTACCAAAAACAATCTACACATTCAATGCAATGCCCATCAAAATCCCAACAAAATTCTTCACAGACCTTGAAAGAACAATACTCAACTTCATATGGAAAAACAAAAAACCCATATCTAACAGAGAACTGATAACCAAAGTATACAAAGAACTCAAGAGACTTGACGTCAAAAGAACAAATAATACAATATTTGTATTATTTGTTCTTTTGATGAGGTGGTGAGGATGGATCCCACCCAGCAGTCTCAGATGCAGTGAATGGACCTCTGCCATGTTGGAATTGGTAAAGTCAAAAGGCAATGCAGCCTTAGTCCTAGCTACACTGCTTAGCATTTTAAGAAGCACTTCTGGACAGAGAAGAATTTCAGATACACAATAGGACAGATTCAGGCATAAAAAAAACTCTAAACAAGACACAGTGTGTTTAAAAAATGTAAAAATGTATGTAGGCTTGGGAGAGAGAAGAAAAAGAGTATAGAGAGTTATAAAAAGAAGTAAATCATTTAAAAACAAAAAACAAAGTCTTTAAAGAGACAGAGTACTAGCAGTCATAGATTAAAGGAGAAAAGATAATAAAATATTAAACTTGTAGAAAAAGTAATAGAGTAAGAAAAATAAGCCATGTAAAGATGGAATATANTTGGGAGAGAGAAGAAAAAGAGTATAGAGAGTTATAAAAAGAAGTAAATCATTTAAAAACAAAAAACAAAGTCTTTAAAGAGACAGAGTACTAGCAGTCATAGATTAAAGGAGAAAAGATAATAAAATATTAAACTTGTAGAAAAAGTAATAGAGTAAGAAAAATAAGCCATGTAAAGATGGAATATACACAGAGAGGCTGGATTTTATGTACTATTGTGTTTCTTTGAATTATTTTATTGAGATTGAGCTAAGTACAGAGAGACAATTCATTGTATGGGCTGCTAAGCTAAACCATTATAAATATTTTAAAGGTATCTTGATATCAAAATTTGGGTCTAGAGATATGTTGCTTTGGAAAAGAGGTTCCACTTTTGTTTCCGCAGAGGGTGAAAACCTGTGCATTCCTTCTAGACTAATGTGGTTTGATAGACCAAGACCCCCTGAAAGGTTGCTGTGAACACCCCAAAATACTTCACCCAACAAAAAGCAGAAGACAGTTTGAAGAGAACTATGCCCAAATTCCCAAATATTATCTATAAATGTTTGTTTATATTTAAAGGGGGATATGCTATTAAGATAAATACTTTGCATTATTATGGATCTTGATCTATTGATACAAATTTAAGGTCAATTTTATTATATGTGTATTTCTTCTCTAGATTAAGGAATTGTGTTTATACAGCTCAATTGAAAATGTAATGTATAATTAAGAAATACAGGTTAATAGATAGTCATCTATGATAGTCAGGTTTGTAGTCAGGTTAGTTAAGTTTTCTAGATATATAGAGATATACTTCAGTTAGATAAGTATTCTTCATTCCTTTCAGAGACTAACAGAATATGGCATTTAAAATGTTTTAAGAATTTAGGACGTTTCATGACAATGAGACACATCTGCTCCTGGCAGCACCAATCTACTTCAAGAGGATAATGGGCATTGAACAGGCTCTTTATGGAGTTTGTTAGCCATTTGGGAAAAAAACTACTTTTGGCTGGACTGCTTAATGTTATGCTATATGAACTGGACATGCAGGACCCACAGAAAAATGACCACTAAGTTTGCCTAAGGGTGAGATGGTCCTTTGGGGTTCCTGCTTCATGAAAGTGTTTGCTAGATATTCTGGAGAACATAGAAGAAAGTGACTGACAAACTTTCAATATAGGCGTAACTGTCTTTGAAATTTCCTGCTTTATAGAAAAGTCTGTTGGATACTGTGGGCCTGTAGGCTGAATATGGTTGCCCCAATGTTACAGCAAAACTTTGGGTGACTATTCAGGTGGCAAGATGTCTGTCAATTCTACAGTTTTGGAACTTGCTTACAATGCACTTCCTGTTAACTTAGGTAATATTCTACCCAGTTATAATTATAGCTTACCTTAGTTATGTTAAAAGATAAAGTAGATATAAATAACCTTGCTATGTTAAAGTTAAACCTTTCTTTTTATTTAGACAGAAAAGGGGAGGTGATGTGGGCTTACCCTCTATATGCTGTGAATACCACTGGTTAATAAAGAAGTTGCTTTGGGTCTACTGCAGCACAGAATAGGGCAAGGCAGGAATTTCACACAGATAGAGGAGGAGAGAGTAAGCAGAGTCAGAGAAAAGTCATGTAGCTGACACAGGACTGGACACTGGACAGAACCTTATCAATAGGCAACAACCACATGGTGATACACCTTTTCCGTATGCCTCAAATTGGACCATCTCTGAAACCATACCCATTTCATAGCCTTTTCTGGGTCACTGAGCAACAACAAATAACAGAGTTAAAGAGAAGTGAGTGTTCCCTCAGATGACTTATATTTCTCCTTTATCACCTCATAGTAGATGATATTTGAAGTAGAGTCATTCTTGTCTCACAAGAACCTGGTAGGTCTGGGGAAACATGCTGATGATGCTGGCAGACTGGGGCTCTCACTGCTTCTCACAGAAGGTATGCTAGCACTTCAGAGTTCATATAGTTTAGCCCAGGAGGCATGGTGGCCTTGGTTTCTGCATTTCTGTTCACCATAAGCTGTGACACCTCAGGAGCAAAGATTGTACTTCATCATTATCCACATTCTCTAGTCTACAAGTCTCCATCTTGACAAACAATGTAAGCTTCTCTTTAAAAACTAGAATCTGTAAGAAAAGGAGCTGTTGGAACCATGGTTACATCAAAAAGAATGGATTTCAACCCAAAAGCAATTGTGGACTTTTCTCAGTCTCTCCCAATGAAATCACTCCTCAGGAAATTTATTTGCAGTGACACAGCAATTGGCCTGCAACCAGTGGAGTTCTTAAATAATGATTCCTGTCTTGTGGTTTGATAGAAAGATTAACAGTCACCATGCTCATTGAGAAACGCTGTGCTTTGTTTGATGAGGTCACAATCACTGAACTCCATAGGAGGCTCCCGGATAAAAAGAACAGTGCTTAAAATCTGTATGCTGTTAGCTCATCTGTGTGATGTGAACCGGACTCTCATGGTTAGAAAACCAGCACCAACTATTGAGTTGCCAATGAACTCTGACCGCTTTCAGCTCTTGGGACAACTTATCATCTGTTTCTCTTAAAAATTAAAAGCTGAATCATATTAGCAGAGCTCAAAAGAGATAAAAATCTACTCTTAACAATACTCTCCTAAATTATATACTCTTCCTTCTCTTTGTACTAATATACTGCAGTTGAGTGATGCCACCAGATTTATGAGTCATGTATTTGGTTCTATTTCTATTATCAAAGATAACTTCTGATTAATTATCAATTCATTATTTATACTCCCCATATATTGCATTGACTGATTTCTCTATTTATCAAAACTCATATTGTAACTAGCAGAAAGCTATCCCAAATATCTTAAGAATAAAATAGTTCTTTGACCTCCATGCCTGAAAAGTTTGGGGGTAGATTTAGATATCCATTAGTATAGAGTTTTAACACATTTCATTCAGATTTTTTTCTCTTTGTTTAAATTCTCTGTTTTTCAGGATGTGGAAGTGGAGCAGAAGGGAAGGATTTTTTTTGACAAAACCTTGCTCTGGTAGCATTTGCAATGTCCTCCACATTTGATAAGAATGGCTTTTCTATATGAATGAAGTAGGGAAAAAATGCTACTTTAATCAAAAGGAAAAACGTCCTAGAATTTTGAAAGAAAATGCACTTAGGAAATTTTATGTAGGTTGGTGTGGACTTGATAATGAACTGTAGATTTTCAGTGCTGGCCATAGCATATGACTTAGGGTCTCTAAACAGAGAAATTGAGTAAGAATTAATACTTGGCCAAATTATTATCAATATGAAGAATGGATTCAACAAAGTTAAGATGAAGTCATGGTTGCTTATAATGAAGGCTAAGGCTTTGAGAACCCTACCTTGGAACTTATGGAAGAATAGAGAAAAGAAAATATTGAATATATTTGAAGTGTTGAATATGCAGGATTTAGTTACCAATTCAAAGTTATGAGTGGGGAAGCAGAAGAGACTGAAGAAAGGAGAATTGGTGTGGATGGGTGTTGATAACCCAACCTGGAGCATGCTGTGCCATGTAATAAGCTCAGATACAGACCAGCAAATAATCTGGGAGTGGTTCAGAATGATCACCTGTGGAGCAAGCATGCAGAAGACATAACTACAGTGTGCTCTGGCCCCAGCTGCAGAGCTTTTGAACATCTGCAGTTTTTATCTTCTCATTTCTGCAAGTCTTAGAGTGACATTTACAAGGGGCAGGAAAGAAGATTTTAGGAACAACCAGATCCAAATAGTCACAGCATGCGTACACAATCATTGTCAAGGTCCTATTTTGTGACTTAATAGAATATTAATGAATTCATGATGTTTAAACTATTATGTGGCATGCTAAATCTAAGGAAATGTATTAATGAGGACATAGCTAAAGAACTTAAAAAATAGTTTCGAAGCAGTACTGTTACCATATGTATATGCTAATACCCTTGGAAAGCCTCCTTCACTTACATTCCATTCTACCAAAAGTTTTAAAAGTAAAGACATAATGTGAAGAAAGTTACCTTTATGATTTAAGTTAATAAGCTAATATGATAAAGCAAAAAAGGCCAAGTTACATAGTCAGAATGGCCAGATAATAGCATGTTCATCAAATGAAATAAGCAAAGTATATTCAGACACACACTATTGGTAGTGGAACCAGGCATATTCATCAATAAGTGCGAATACTGAAGCTTCCCTGAAGTGGGCAGCATGTCAGAAGTTGACTTCACTTGGCCTAAAATTTGATTCCATTCTGTCATGTCAAGCTGGCGGTCATAATTTGGCTTTCCTACTCATGCATTCGTATGCTGTTTTGTATACAGTGAAGAAAGTATTCACATGTAGATTAATGTTCTCGTGCTCAATCTGGCTCTTCACTGGCTTCTGAATCTGTAAGGGTGAGAGTCAGATGTCCATGCCAAGCCTGTAACTATGCAAAGGACACAGTAGCTGCCTGGCTGTTTTATTGTTTATCCTAGAATATCTGCCACTCTCATGTAAAGAAAATAAGGTGATGGGTATTCATCTCAGGGCAAAACACAAATGAAATAAAATAAACTATCACCATCATCCCACTTCCATGTACACTTAGAAATAGTGAAGAATTGATTCCAGTGTAGGGATAATATTCTGCAAGTAGAAGAAATTATTTTTAGAAAGGTTCAAGTCAGGAATGAATGATTAGCGAACACAAAGTGAGACACTAAGCTAACCACCCAACCAAAAGGAATAGAAATGAGTACTTTAAGGAGTATCTTGTCACAATAATCCTCAGAACTAGATCTTATTATGATGTAAAATTTCTAAAAAAAAATAGATTGGTACAATTTTGGGGTCAGCCATATACTCTAAGATCAATGCAGAATGCCAAGTAATTTCAATTCCTCTAGCACACTTCATGTGACTGGAGCATTTTCTAAAGAGATTTACTCTTTTTTTATGTGCATAGGTGTTCGGTCTTTATGTGTGTCTGTGTACTACATGCATGTCTGGTACCTGCAGAGGCCAGAAATGGGTTTTTGATCCATGGAACTAGAATTACAGAGAGTCGTGAGCTGCACATGTAAATTTGTGTTGACAGAAAATATCTGTTTCCTTAGACCATGGAAGCAAAGTATTCTTGGGTATTTATGACCTGTGTCCCCCGTGCCGTCGCACAGTGCAGTTGCCATAATGTTTGGTGAGCACCAAAAATCAAGGCATTTTCCTAATCAAGAGGTCTTGTCTGGTTATACAGTGGCAGGAAAAGACACTGGAAAACAACACATTTCAACTCATTAGTCAAGTGCATGATTCTTTGTACTTTTTCCTTTTTGAGAGATTAATTTGGATGTGTTCTCTGTCAAGTTATAGTCATGTTAAACCATATTTAAACATGATGGATATGGTAGTTTTAATATAACTAGCCCTTATTATGTCATAGAGAGTGGCACTTTTAAAGAGGTGTGGCTTTGGTGGAGTGGGTGTGGCCTTGTTGGAGGAAGTATGTCACTGTGGGAGTGGGCTTTGAGGTTTCCTATGCCTAGGCTACCAACCAGATGACTTCTTGTTGCCTGGAAGATGTGAGGTTCTCTGCTACTCTTCCAGCCTGCACGCCGTCTTGCTCCCCACTATGAAGATAATGGACTGAACCTCTGAAACTGTAAAAAGACCCCTCAATTAAATGCCTCCTTGCTGTGGTCATGTTATATTTTCACAGCAACAGAAACCCCAAATAAGACAATGGTTTAATGCTCAATTTCTTTATAATAGAAACAAACTCTTTCTTCCAAAATCCAGCTTATGATAGTCACTGTAATCCAGGCAATTAGGATGACAGCATTTTTCTGACTATGGGGTTAATAAGATGCACTTTAGTGTTAGCCTTCTTTACAATTTTGTACAAAGCTGCTTTGCTTTTAATTACTGCTGAGTAGATTTTCCTTGAAAGGAGCTTAAGGGGCCATGCAAAGAGCCAATAAATTGATAGCAATCGCTGGATGTGTTAAGCATTGCTCATAAGAATAGCATATGAAATTGAATCGACCCTATATAGAAATATGTGGAGTTAGAAAATTCTGGCTATATAATTCTAGAGTAGATTTTTTTCAAGTATGCACAACTTATTTCACTTGCATGGCTAATCATTTCTTTCTCTCTCATTGACATTCCTTCTTTGTCAATTGGCTATGACAGAGACAATAGCATTAATATCAAACTCTACCTCTTCATTGTTTATGCCTGAAGCTGGCAAGAGTTAAAACAAACAAACCACAACAAAACCGGCACATGAAAATACAGTGCTCCAAAGATCAATTCACATGTCTTTAGTGAGAGTATAAATGAAGACAAGAGATTTTGAATTAAATCTACTGAAGTCTGTGTGGCTTTAATGGTGTAAATGCCATGCCAACAGCATGGGTAACATAAATTTTCATGTGCCATTCCTCATCAAATGTTAATTACTCTGCTCTTAGGTGTCCTATAAGCACAGCATCTACAGTGACATTTATTAAGACGAGAAGTATCTTAGAAGTCAAAGTCTCCACTGAGAAGGAAGTGTTCTTAAGATGACTTGATTTCCTCCCCAAGTTTAATCCTTTCTATGTGATAACAGTAAGAAGGAACTACACTGAGTGACTACTCTACGAAGATCCAGATGTTTTCTTTTTGTCATAACAGTGCATGTTTGAGATTTAGGGATCAAAGTTTATTCAGTTTATGCATTTCAGGAAAGTGTGTGTGTGTGTGTGTGTGTGTGTGTGTGTGTGTGTTTAAAAAGGCCTTTTAATCCCAACCTGTGAAAGACTGAATCAAGAGAAGTAAAAGTTCAAAGCCATCTTGGGGTATGCGGTAGTATTCTGTCTTTCCCATAACACCCCCTCCAAAAATTGTGGAAAAGTTGGTACAAGAGAAATTTCTAAGCCTTTTGAATTACAAAAGTGATGTGGATTCCCCTCTGTATGCTCTGAATATCATTGGTTAATAAAAAAAAAGTCTTGAGCCATTGATAGGGTAGAATAAAGCTAGGTGGGAAAAACTAAACTGAATGCTGGAAGAAAGGAGGCAGAGTCAGGAGAAGTCATGTAGCCCTGCCAGAGATAGACACCAGAACTTTACCCAGTAAGCCACAGCCTCATGGCAATACACAGATTAATAGCAATAGGTTAAATTAAGATACAAGAGTTAGCCAATAAGAAGCTAGAGCTAATGGGCCAAGCAGTGATTCAGTTAATACAGTTTCTGTGTGGTTATTTTGAGAGTCTGGAAACTCCCAAATTTTGGCCAGGAAACAAACAAACAGCCTCCACTCCCCAAAAGGATGCCAGATTAAAGTTCTATCAGTAAGGTAATCTTGTTGAAATATTTCAATTACCAAATTTTGAAAAACATTCTCAAAGTTACACATTTTACAAGTCATATAAAAGGCTAAGCTTTCTTTGCTGTGAGTGTCTTGGAACTTTCTAGTGCTATAATACCTGCATACAGAATCAAGGCAAAATTGCAGAAGTGCATTTTTTAGTCAGTGTTGAACCCATGACTAATTTCCATAATTTGACCCAATTCCTCTTGATATAGTTTCAGAGAATTTAAAGCTCCTTTTAATGATCACCCAAGCAAGGAAGAATTATTAAACTATTCTCTCATAAAAATGTCCATTAATGCATTATAAGGCAAAGTTTGGACACTAACTATTTTGATTTACAGTTAAGTTTAGAGAAGGGGCTGTCCTCTATTGTGATGAATGTAGCAACCCTAAAGAACAGGAATGTACATATGTGGTTCACATTAAAATGAAAGCAGTGAGAGTTTCAGAAACTGTACTCGAGTTGTACTAAAGATGATTAATTAGTACAAGTTCACAAGGCTCTCCCAAGACAGCAGCATTGCAGTCAAGGGTTTTGCAACACAAATGGGTTTTGTATAAAGAATAAAGTCATTTGGATACAGAATGTACCCAAACATACTGGATCATTTAAACAATAGAAATGCATTGAGAGTCTTAAATTTTGTCCTTCCAAAACCCAATCTTAAAGTTTTAGCCTCTAGTATCTCAGTATGTGAGCATAATTAAAAATATAATTTTAATTATATTATTTATTTGTATTACATTGTTTATATTAATTTTATATGTTTATATTAAATGATTATATTATATTAATTAATTAAGAAGAGATGATATAGTAGTTAACACAATGGGATCCTAAAATGACTTTAGTATGTGTAAATAACAGGGAAATTTGAATCTGTGTCCATCAAGACCATGCTGTGTGAAGATAAATATAGATATGAGTGATATTTGTAGTCAGTTAATGCCAAATATTCCCCCAAAATTCCTAAGTGTCAGCAAGAGACATGAACCAGATTTTCCCTTTTGGCTCTTAGAGAAATCAACAGAGCCCTCCTGGTAGCCTCCAGAATCAGCACAATGCTTTTCTATTGCTTGGTTAAAATGACTCAGTTTGTTTAAATAGCCCAGCACTTTGTTATGACATCCCCAGGAAATTTATACAGTGTGCTCTTAAAATTAAAAGACTAACAACTACATTTTATAAGAATGAGGTGATGTTTCCCACATCCTCCCTTGTGTGAGTTTGAAGAATCTCCAAACCAAGCTTCTAAGCTCACCATGAAGAGCTACCAGGTTTCTCAGAAAACTTCTATAAAACCCAGGGGCTTTCAAGAGTATTTAGTCAATCCAGCTGCCCATGACATTTCAGGGCATGGAGAAAAAGTAGAGAAATCTTTGCCAGAATGTGTCTTGAAGGGCTCCTAGCATGCTTTCCAATAGAGTCTTTACCCCCACCTGAAACCTCATGAACAGTCATTCATATTGGTATTCAAAATGCATCCAAGGAAAGGATAAGCCAAAAGCATCCACTATCCCAAGAATAACAGCCCTATCCATATGCTAAACTTAAATGTAAGCTACATTCATGCAGATCCCTATGTATAAATGACAAATATTTGAATTGAGAGTCTTAACCATGGTGGCTACTACTTTAAACCCTTTGTTTACCCATGTGTTCTCTGGAATGAAAGGAAGACAAGCAGGTGTAGAAGTAGGGAAGGCAGAGCCTTCCATGGGACAGAGGCAGAGTGTGTCCCAGAATTGACTTTATAAAACACAATTTGAAGGATTATTATTTAGTTGAAAAATAGCCTAGGTTTATACAAAGACCATCTTTTGACCTTTCTTGGGGGCAGAGTACAGTACTAAGCCTCCATTCACATTGATAAACACAGTTAGTGGGTGACCTAGGTAAGACATGAATCAATTTTATGACTTTTATCATTGCTCTGACTGAAGAATTCAGCACATATGGCATAAAAAATGAAAGATTTGTTTTGCTGGCGGTGTCAGAGTGTTCAGTGCACCTTGGCAGGGAGGGTTTGGGTACAGAGTAGTTCATGTCATGGTGAGACAGGATGTAGAGAAACCTGGGGTTGGGTGGATTTATCCCTTAATCCCTTTCATTCTGTCTAAGTCCCCAGTCATGGCATTATACACAACCATTATGTTGGGGTTACCCTCTTCAGTTAATCCCATAACAACTCAGAGAAAGGTATTGCCCAATCTCTTGGGTGATCCTAAATTCAATCAGGATGACAATGAATAGTAGCAATCACAAGTCTACCCTTTTGCTGATTTGATAGGCAAATATGTCATTTAAAAGAATAGCATTCCATGACTAGTCCTTAAAAGACTCATGCCAACCTTACAAAGCCAAACGCATTTAGTCCATAGCCCTAAGTATTCCAATGTGCCTCCAGAGTTTCAGTTGAAAGATTTCTGATGCTTAAGTCAAAATCTGAGTCGTATGCCCTTTAAAATAAAAAACACAATTATATCCTTCCCATACACAATATTACAGAGTCGGGATTTCAGTTCTGAAAGGGAAGAATGGGGTCACAGGAAGGGGAGATGAATAGAAAGCAAGATTGAAAACCAGCAGCCTGGATTCACACCTGCCATCCTGGGCAATGGTGGAGAGCAGCAAGTTGCAAAGGAGATGGAAGCCCGATCTCTGTGGCCTGGCACTCACACATTCTGTTTGACACTCACACCTTCAGTCTCTTGTGCTGGTTTCTTTCACCGCATGCAGCTTTCCTCAGCAGATAGTCCAAGTTCTTGGCACTTCCAACACCCTCAGGTTTTTAATTGAAGCTTAAACTTCATCTGCACAGATCTCAGAGGCTCCACACAGGACCCTGGTATATCTTCCTAGACTTTCTGAAGACTATCAGGTGGAAGCCTCCATGGTCCTATAACTCTTGCATTCTGCAGGCTACAAAACAATACCATTGTTGACAGTATAAAGACTATTAGGCCATGGCTGGACTAATGGGAGTCTGGTCAGTCAAACATGAAATAACTTCTAAGTGATCAGGGAACCTCCATGGTCTGTCTTATGAAGGGAACGTCCTTTAAATAAGACTTAAGTATCCCAAGGGAATTTAAATGGAGTCAAGTTCATCAATCACCATATCCCATTGTCTACTATTGTTACTTATACAGTAGATTTTCTGCATCTAATGGATTATTGAAATTGTTCTCACCCTGAATTTTCCTTTCATCACTTTGCCAGTACAAAGCAGTTCCCTAAAGTAGTCAGGTGGAATGCAGGTCCAGGGCATTTTGAGTTCATTATCTCAGTCTTCTGTGTGCTTTGGGCGATTTCCTTAACTTCTCCAAGCCTCATTGTCCTTATCTATAGAATAGGAATAATAACTCCTGTTGCACAAGGTTGCTTTAATTATCAAGTTAAAGTAGAGGCCTGATATTTACTGAAGAGTCAATATATGGCGGATTTGGAATCTTTTCAAAAATTGTAATCTCAATTTCAAAGCTGTTACCATTAATTGAAGAGTGGCAGGATATGGGTGGGTAGTTTTGCAATCTACTGAGTAAGTGCAAGTCATTCAAGATTTAACAGCAGATATCCAAAGGTTATTTACCTTTTGGCACACCATCAAAGTTTCATTCTGAAATGGATGTCATTTAGAATAGAGTTCCTTGTGTGCTTTGAGAAGAAAGTAGTGAGATCCAACAAATAAATGACTCTCTTTAATAAGCTGAAACAAATGACAAATTCTGATTCTGAAGACTGAAAAGACACAAGCAAGGAGAAAATGAATGGGTGATAAAGAAGAAAATGAATGGTAATGCATTTATGTAATTAAAAATTTAATGTACATGCATGCCTGTGCGCCACCTGTGTGTCTTACTCCTGCAGAAGCCAGAAGAGTGTGTAGAGTCCCCTGGGATTGGCACTTTGGACAAGTTGTTAACCATCATATGAGTGCTGGGAATCTAACCTGGGTCTGCTGGAAAAGTGGCCAGTGCTCTTGACTGCTGAGTCATCTTCTCCAGTCTCTACAATTGAGTTTAATTCTACTTACATTCTGTTTAATTCTATCTAAAAATAGGAGCCTATTTTTAAATGTTTATTTTGTGGCTGTGTTCCTCACGTTACCTGTAAGTTTGAGGAGCATTACTACTCATGCAGAACTAATATTGCTTAGGAGATATTTTATTCGCTTTGTATTAGTCAGCTTTTTATTCTTGTAATAAAATCCCAGAAGTTATCAACTTACAAAAAGGAAAAGCTTCGGTTCATGCTTTCAGAGATTTTATTTTATAGTTTGGCTTTATTGTTTGGGGATGAGGAGGAACACCAGGGTGGAGGAGTTTGGCAGAGCAAACTTCATCTCACACAGCAGGGGTAAAACAGGAAAAAAAGGGGGGGCTGGGTTCTCAGTAGTCTTCTTAAGGGGATCCTCCAAATGACCCAACTTCCTTCTGCTATGAAAGGTGCTATCTCCTAATTCCCCAATGGAATTGTGCTGTAGAATATTATTTTAAGATTTTTTTTTTGCTTTGGGACATTTACTTTTATGATGCAAAGATGTGTCGCATTCTTTTATGCTGCATTTACTTAGCTCTGTAAAGCTGGGTTACTTTGCCTTTCTAAAACAACTGATTGTCTAATAAAGAACTGGAGGACCAACAGCAAGGCAGGAGAAAGGATAGGACAGGGCTGGCAGGCAGAGAGAAGAAATAGGAGAGAAAAAGAATCTCTAAAGAGCAAGAGAGTCAAGGAACAAGAAAAGAAGGGACCAGCCACCCGGCCGCATTGTCAGACATAAAATAAGAAGGAAGGAAAAGAGATACAGAACGACAGCAAGGGAAAGGCCCAGAGAAAAGGTAGATGGGATAATTTAAACTTAAGAAAACCTGGCAAGAAACAAACCAAGCTGAGACCAGACATGCAGAAGAAAGAATAAGTCTCCCCGTGTGATTTATGTGGGACTTGGGTGGGTCCCCCAAAGAGGCAAAGAGCAAAAAGAGTAAAAAGTAACCAACTACAGATACGTGGGAAAGTCTTTAGTGTATGGGACTGTAGAGGATATTGTTGTCCAATAACAACAGCCCTAACGCTGGGCATGTTAGCACACACCTGTAATCCTAGCATCTCAGAGGCTGAGACAGGACTTTTGCGATGAGTTTGAGAACAGTCAGGGCCTCACAGCAGGTCCCTGTCTCAAACCAACCACCAGCCAACCAGTCAACTTACCTTGTAACTGTCCTTAGAGAAAACTCACAGAACTTCAATGTTAATACATAAATCTTCAAACTTAAATAGTCTCTTGCTGTTTCGCTCCTTAAATTTCTCTCTCTCTCTCTCT
>LOEQ01006548.1:127515-138578 GCA_001685075.1 Bramus lutescens | reverse complement strand
GGGGAGGGAAATGGGAGGAGGGGAGGAGGTGGAAATTTTTAATAATAAAAAAGAGGCAAGCCACGCCCACTCCTGGTGATCCTGCCCTCCTCCCCCCATCTTGCATCTTCTCTCTCTGTTCTCTCTAGGGACGTGCATCTCTCTCTTGAGGCCTCTCCCTGTCTCTCTTCCTGTCTCTCTTCTCTTCTCTCTCTCTCTCTCCTTTCTTCCCCCCCTCTTCTTTAAGTAATAAATATCCAATTCTATTCTGTAAAAAAATACCTAAAAAGAAAAGATCATCCCCCCCAAAAAATGCTAAGGGAGTTATTGCTTTTTCAAATGGGGCAGTGCATGGAATTCTTAGGAACTTAAGGAATTAATGGAGTCCTTGGTTTTGAAGAATTATGATCTGATAAGTAAACCTTGAGCACTCAGAAGAACAAATCTTCCAAGAGCTGCCGTCTGCAAATGGGCACTTCTCCTGGGCATGAGCTTAGGAATGACAGGTCAGTAGTCCATCCTTTAGAAAGCATTCATAAAGACTCTGTGTAAATTCACAGTCTATATTCTGTAGGTACATGTATATGCATATATGTATGCATTTATGCATATTATAGTCCACATACTATCCATAATTTTTCTCAAATTTGTCAAATCATGCTTTCATTAGTGATTTTATAAGTTATTCTGCAACTGTTTTAAGAAACAAAATTCAGAATCTGGTTAAATATCTGAGGTTCAAAGGCAACATCACCTTATCTCCCATATTTCCACTTCTTAGAGTCATGCATAGGGCTCTACTTCGAAGTGAGAAGGATTGAAGGCAAAACTTCTTCTGCATGGGAAAAGCTTGGCTAGAGCTCTGGAAATAATAATAGGATTAAAGAGTTCAATTGGGAATTCAAGTTGGTGCATATTCCCCCTCAAGTAACTATGTGCTTCCTGATAGGCATATACCAGAGATACTCAGCACGGACGCTCAAGGTTGGTGAGGTGCTGCTGCGTGGGTTTACCTGTATTTATTTAAATACTGATTTAAAATAACTGTACTTCTCTAGGATCTGTAATAAAAAAACAAATGAAATCTTTGATGCTCCCAACATCTGCACATCAGCATTTTAGCATCAGGTCCTAGTGTGCCAACATCCAGGGTCCTCACCTGACCTGTCACAATCCTGAGGTCACAAACACATGTCAGAAAAATCCAAGGATAAAGTGGCAATGATTCTGAGTGTGACACAAACAATTCTGCAAACTGAAAGCCTTACTATTAATCCCAATGGCCATTTGAATGGATGAGCAGACGGGTTTAATGACATTTGTGTAAGGGACACAGTCACAGAAGCAAAGTTGGGAACCCAACAGCACTCATCCTCCTGTAGTTAAGCATTGTCCCAACAAAAGGCAGAGGTCTAGAGCCAGAAATCTCTAGCTTCTTAAAAAGTTCACAAGAAGCCGGGCAGTGGTGGCACACGCCTTTAATCCCAGAGGCAGAGGCAGGCAGATCTTTGTGAGTTCAAGGCCAGCCTGGTCTACAAAAGCTAGCTCCAGGACAGGATCCAAAGCTACAGATAAACCATGTCTTGAAAAAAAAAGTTCATGAGAAGAGGTCCTGTAACTAAAACACGGAGGAAAAAATCAGGTCATGGGCTTGTTAATCATACACATAAATATTCATATTCACACAATAAATAAATACATACATTCACATTTATGAATATACATATTGATATATATACAACAACTCATGTATATTATTGACTCAATATATATGAGTAGATGTACATATGTATATATATTTGGATACAAATATTGAGAATTACCAGATTTTTTCCAGTAAGTTAACAGGTAAGCAGAATATAACATATAACATAAAAATTCAGAGTAATAATTCTCTTCATAAGCCATCTTATTATAAACTTTTAGGCTAATTAATACTTGATGGTCCCAGTCTTAGAGTTAATATGTAATAAAACTTTATAAACTTGAGTTTGAATGTTGCTGAAGGATTCATCAGACTTGGGAAGTAAAAAAAAGGCATCAGTGTGTGTAATCTTTAATGCAAGATCCACATGATCTATCCTCAACATTATGTAAAGAGTGAGCAGTGAGGTTGTTGAACCCTGAAGGCCAATCACCGAGGAGTCACCCCAAGAGACCACTCTCACACCACAGTTGTTGTAAAAGCAAGAAGATTTAATTAATCCTGTTGTGACAGGGTCTTTCAGCATTCGGGAAGCCAAAAGACTCCAAATAGCTAGTACAGGCTACTTTTAAAGTAAAAAGCCACCGAAACAAGGTGGGTGTCTAGGGGTTGTCTTCCAACTATTAGGATTGGCTGATTCAAAGGGCTATTAACAATGATTGGTCTGAGCCAGGGTGAGAGAGTGGTTGCTAGATCAGGTGGGGTAAGGGGGAAACATCTGTGAGTCATCCTAACTGTATCTGAGGAACTGAGTCAATATCCCCTGACCAAGGCCAAGGAACTGAGTCAACATCTAAGGGTTATCTTGCCCCAATTCCAATAATTGAGTTCTATCTGGAGAGCATCCACAAGGACACAGGGAGATGGAAAATCCCCAACATTCCAGTACGTGCATGTGAAGTTGTTAGGTCCTTGGTTCCCGGGGGGGGGCACTTAATGTTGAGAGGCCTCAGAAATGGCCTCAGAGTTGTCAGAAATGGCTTCAGAATTATCCTAGAGTTTTACAAGGTTGCACAGCATGAGAGGATAGCCAGCCAGCAAGCGGAGACTTCTGACAAGGCTATCTGACCTGGCCTGTCCCTCAACTGAAAACTCTGCATAGCTTCCCAGGTACGGCTGGGGAGATGGCTCTTCAGCTAAGAGCATTTGCTGCTCTTGCAGATAACACAAGTTCGGTTCCTAGTCCCCACATGCCAACTAACAAAAGTCTTTCATTCCAGTCCCTGAGAATCCAAAGCCTTCTTTTAACCTATGTGGGCATCAGGCCTGCATGTGAAATGCATGCGCACATTCAGGCAAAAACATCCATAGGAGCAAATAAAAATAAGTATATTTCCTTCTGACACCAATTTTGTGCATGATCTTCTGTTCATGTGTGGGGTTTTGATGCTGCAGTTATTTTTGAGCCATTCATGCTTCTGCAAATAACCTTTCAAATTTCTGTAATAACTTCATAAACTCATGTCTCTCCAAGTTAGACTTTGGAGGAATGGCTACATTGATCTGTCAATTGTATTCTACTGAGGTCAAAGGGAATTTTCTCACATCCTTTCTAGAAAACTCTAATTGCACCATGTGTTACCAAAATGAACTCATGAGGCGATGAACTACATAAAGCATCATTTCTCTGCTCTGTTTCTTCCTAGACCCTAGACAGCACAACGGCAGCTTTCTTTCCTAAGACGATCAGTCACAAGCACATAGTTTACTGTTAGTAATTAGCCAATCTCTGTGACAATACTTTCTGGACAGGTAGGCCTGCGTCTAAGTAATCTATCTCATGTGTAGTTTCCTTCAATATGGGTTCAAGATCCTACAAACCTTCCTATTCCAATGTGACAAAGAAATGTCAGAAAAAAAACAAAAGAAACAGCTGAGTCTAACAATTAGAAGCCTGATCCTGATTGTCTCACCACATTAGCTCCTTAACAAGAGTTGATAATCTCTGGCTGAAAAGCACAGTGAGATTAAATAATCTAGTTTACAGCAGAAATGTGTTCATCTGTGGCAGCATTAATTTCCACTAAATTATATCTTTTGGTTTTCTAACAGGGAGAAAAGGGGTCTAAGAATCATCCCAACTCTAAGGCCACAAAGGAGAGGCATCCAGCCTCACAGGCAGTGGAGCAGCAGGATGGTGGTCACCAGCAGAGTCCATGCTTCTATGGGGAAGTTTGGAATCAGGCCCATTGCTCTTTTCCTTCAAGAAATCTGTTCTGACTTTTCCTTGTGGGTGAGGACTTGAGTTTTCTTTCTGAGTACAAGTGTGAATCCGTGATGCCAATCTGCACTATTTGTGTCCTAGGAAAGGGGGTGAAGCAGTTGATACTGCCAGTAGAAAGACCAAGTGTATGTGTATCATGGGTATGGAGAATGTGGGTGTCTTCTTCAGCTGACCATTCACAATAGTTTATACTGACCCACACTTTGACTTCTTTCAAGTTCTTTTCTGTAGACAATTAATAAATAACTAAACCAATGACTTGGTAAGACCAAAGGTCATAGATGTTTGTTAGACCTTCTGAATACAGTGACCCCCAACTTGGCCTTCATAGTAACAAAGTAATAACTCCTAGAAAGCTCATTGATTAGGGTGATGGTTATAAGAAGGGACATCCATTCTGCTTTCCTGCTCAAAAGATAAAACCTCCCGCTAATTTTATAGCAAATGAGAGGTGAATTACATCATGAAAGCTTACTCACCTCTGCTTCCTAGAGTCTCTTTCCTGATCAGGCATCTACCAGCGTATTTCTTTCATTTTCCAAATTATCCTGAGTGATTTTTCCAACTCTAATTTAAAGAGTTCCTGTTGTAAACAGACTTTCCCCCACGGTAGCCATCAATTGCAAAAGCCCCTCAAGTAGAGGTAGGACTGTGTGAACCCTTTTCTCACCCATGGTGGGATCCTGGCATGCTGGATCTTATGTCACAATCCCCATGAGTTCATGTCTGTAAGTGCACTACCATGTCTGTTTCTCTGCAGATGGCTGTTCTCTCTGCCTCTGACAGTTGTTCTAGCTCCTCTTTCTTGATGATCTTTGAGCCTTAGGGGGATGTGGTACTGTAAAAATGTAGCACACTGAAGGGCTCGCCAGGCTCCACTGTATGGTCTCACACCATGGGCAGAGTCAGCCTTATATGGAATCAGGGGATATTAAACAACTACAGCAACAACAACAAAATACATGAAGTTAGGTGGGAAAGGTGATGGATGGGATAGTAGGGTAACTGGAGGCAAGGGAATGGGGTAGAGTTTCTGTTGGGCTCTGCCGCCAGGGGTGTTTATCTAGTTGCCTACTGTTTTGTGTTTTTGTGCAAGTATATCTTGCTCCTGGCCTTTTGTGACCTTTTGTATTTACTGCAAGGTTCCTTGTTTCTCAGTGCTGTTTACCACCTAGCCTTGAGAACATGAACTTCGGAACCCAGGGATTTCCCCACAGTGCTCTAAGGCTGTATGGAAGGCTGCCTTGAGCTCTCAATAAACGGCATTCCCTGACCACGAATGACCCCATGTGCTGTGCTTCTTAAAACCCTCAGCCCCTCGCCCACAACTCGGTACTGTGGTAGCACTGGCGCTACAGGTTTTACCAAAACACTTTATGTAGTATGTATGAGTATTAAACAAAGAAGAGAGTACAGGGACTGGAAAGGCAGCCATTGGTTAAAAGTGTTTTGTTCTTGTAAAGAGTCAAATGTTTGGTTCAACACCAGTTTCAGGGAGCTTCACCATCGCTGTTTCTGTGGGCACCTGCACACATGTACATGCACCTACACATGGACACATACACACCATTTTTAAAATAATAAAAACATTTTTATAAAGTGAAAAGTTAAATCTTCCATACATCGTATCTGTGGGATAAATTGTTCTGGTTTTATTTTCATTCTTACGTTTAAGATATGAAAACTGTCATGTGGAAGAAGCTTTTGCAAATGATGAAGCCGTGAAGCTAAGACATGGGGAGAGTGCTTACAAATCGTAATTCTACCCCTGATTTCAAGGGTCAGAAGAGTAACTCTCTAAGGTCACAAAATTTTATAGGACAAAAAAAATCTGAAAAACATATTTCACTAAATTCTAAATTTGGGGGAAGTATGAATTTCTAGACACAGATATATAACATAATGAAAGCAGCAATTAGCACAAACTTGTATCAAGAAGAGGTAAGACTAAATGACTAGTTTTTAAACATCTCTTTAAAATGCAAGGGTATAAATGGACTGGTTTGGAGGTGAATTTTACAAAATCTTCAAAAAAGAAAAAAAAAGACCATCTTGAATATCAGATATTTACATTTTGGTTCACCACAGTGGCAACATTGCAGTTATGAAGTAGCAATGAAAATAATTTTATGATTGGGGGTCACCACAGCATGAGGAAACTGTATTAAACGGTCTCATTATTAGGAAGGTTGAGAACATCTGTCTTGGAAAGAATGTTTCAAATAGACTTCCTGTCTTGCTCCAGAAACGGATGTATCAACTCCTAGGAAATTGCTTCACAGACCTGTAGCTGCAGGGGTTCAGCAAACATTATGAGGCTCTGTTTGAGAATCAGGATGACATCTTGTGGCTGGTGATTAACTCTTGTTTCCCTGAACATGGATTATCCCAGGAGAAGGAAGGCAGTTGGAAGAGGGGTCTCTCAGTATATTTATGAGGCAGCAGGAATTGAAACTCCTGACGTTTTTGAGAACTGAGACCAAAAATATATGTTCTTAGAATCACTGAAATGCTAGCACATTAGGAAAACTCTGGATATACAGTCTAGAAAAAAGAGTGGTTCAAAGCAGAAGATGCAGCCATGGTTATCCAAATGTCATAAACTTGACCTTGCAGAACATTTGGACACACCTAGTCATTCTCCAGGTAATGGACATTCCGTGCTCTCCTCTCTTACAGAAAAACTTCGTTGATGACAGTGGCATATGAGATAGGATACAGAATCAGGCAAAATATGGGACGTGGGAAGAGACAGGAGCCCTTCATCTAAGAGTCTGCTTGAAGCCTCTCTATTAGAGACTCAAGAATTTCAGTACAATTAATATTTGCTTAAGGCCTTTCTCCTTTACCAGCTACAAACTACAGTTTTCTAAGAATTTCACTAGGAAGCCCACTTACAATAAAAGACATCTTATAAACCCCTTCTTGCTCATCCTTCTGCTTTATCAATTCATCTTTGTAATCCCATTGAAGAATTCTTTAGAGCCACCCTACAGTCAAACCTACAGGAGAGCGAGAAGAGGCTGAGGAGATTGCTCAGTGGGTAAGGCACTAGCTGTGCTTGAAGCCTGAAGGTGGAGATACAGGCACAAAACCTGAGGGCTTGTTGGTCACCCAACCCTGCTGAAATGATGAGCTTCAGGTTCACTAAGAGTCCCTGCCTCAAAGCAACATAAGAGAAATGGTGGAAGATACCAGACACTAACAGGTGTCCTTTTTGTGTGCATGTGTGAGTACATATATATACAAAATAAAGTAAAAGAAGCCATCAACTTGAAAGGGTGCGAAGGGGAAGTGATATAATGAAATTCAATTAAAATTTAACAGTTATGTATAAAAAACAGATTTTTTGAATCTCATTCTCTGTAAATGCTTCTACTTAACATCTAAGGTTTTATTTTATTCTGCAGCAGAGGAAAGCCTCTCCTTAGGTTTTTCTCAAGACAAGATTTCTCCATATAGTCCTGGCTGTCCTAAAACTCACTCTATAGACCAGGATGACCCTGAACCCAGAGATTCCCTCCTCTGCCTCTTGAAGGTGTGTGTCACCACCATCCAAATTTTTTTTAATGTGCATTGATATTTTGCTGTGTGAGGCTGTTGGATCTCCTGGAACTAGAATTACAGACACATGTGAGCTGTCATGTGGGTGCTGGGAATTGAAATCAGGTCTTCTGGAAGAGCAACCAATATTCTTAACAGCTAAGCCATATCTCTAGCCTCTGATTAGGTTTTGAACAGTATCATATTTGTTTGGATATAAGACAGTCTTCATGTCACATTGTGATGCTTGAACATCTTTTCATACATATAAAATATTTTTAGAAGAGAGAAAAACCATATTTTAGCCTAGAGATAACTTTCAAGATTATCAAAATGTCTAGAAAAGAGAAGAGGGAGGGGTGCATGGAGGTCATTCCTTAATGTGCATGGCTGCCAGGATCAGAAATATTTTGCTGAACACTGGCCACAGTTTGAGGAACAATCATTTTCTCTTAAGATCTAAGTCCTTAATGGGGCTTGGGTTCTTAGGCAAGAACTAAAATATCATGTAACAATTAAACATTTCTTCATGCAAGTATAAGTTGGGAAATTTTCAGTTCTTTGAAAAATCCCTTATGTTCCATTAAGAACAGTGGTTTTAAAAAAAAAGGACAGTGGTTTTCAATATTTCTAATGTTATGACACTTTAATACAGTTCCTCTTCTTGTTGTGGTGACCTCTAACCATAAAGTTATTTTCATTGCTTCTTCATAACTGTAATTTTGATAGTGTTATGAATAATAATATAAATATCTGATATGGAAGATGGTCTTAGGCAACCCCTGTAAAAGAGTCCTTTGACACAAAGGGGCCATGATCCATAAGTTGAGAAGTACCGCTTTAGAATCTAAGTATAGAACTCTGCACTTCATGCAGAATTTCCCCATAGCCACAGCATGTGTGGGTCTCTCACTATCCCTTGTCTCTTCTTCCATAAATGACCACCTCAGAGCTCATAAACACAGGCTCACCTGTCCACTGTCCCAAGATGCAAGAGAGTGGTCATAGCACTCTCATCCTGTGGGATGAGACACATAGGTTAAGAACTGCTGGTTTAGATGGACACATCTGAATTTATGTTTATCAGTTGAGCCCAAATCACCAAAGGAGATGAAAAATATTTAGGTTTCTCTGCAGAAACTTATTGATTTCACACTTAGTTAAATGGAGATAGAGCATTTATCAACAGACCCATAAAAATATAAAGATAGTAATTGCCATGGAGTCTACCCTGGAGAAAGTTCTGGATTTAAGAACTTCAATTAAGAATCTAAATCATACATATTTATGACCTACATAAGAAAGCAAGCAAACAAACAGGGAGGGGGCCGGTGAGAGGGCTCAGCAGATGGAGGCTCTGGCTACCATGCCTCACAACTTGAGTTTGATCCTAGGATCCACATGGTGGAAGATGAACACTACTTCCTTCAGCTTGTCCTCTGACCTTCAAATGCACAGTGGCTTGTGTGTCCACAAGCTGACAGTCACCTACACACACAGCGAAAGTGAATTTAGAATGCTGTATCAGAGTTCTTTCAGAGTCATTTCAAAAAAATGTATAGCATCTTATAAAGAATTAAAAGATATACTATATTGATTTAGCATTTACTCCACTGCAATTCCAGAACTTGGGTAAGACAGCTAGGAGTATTGGAGTTCCTGGTTATTTTGTCTTTGCATCAAACTCAAGGTCTACATAGTTGGAGGCCAGCCTGGTCTACATGAACTGCCCAAAAATACAAATCCACCTAACAAACAGCAAATCAGAGGCTAAAATAAAACAAATTCTCTTTGTCTACGGGCAATTGTGGTTTAATGTGCTGTATATAATTTCACCTTTGTTTTCCAATGGTGAAACAACACTCATCCATTAGTTTGTGCCAGACAACAGGGTCAAGTGTTCTGATCATGATTTCTAATAGCTAGGATCCTGCCCTCAGGATTTTATTAAGCAAACATAACATACAACTTGGGCTATGGAAATTCTCCTCAGACTGTCAATCTACAATGTGTCTGGACTAGAATCTCCAGGGGACTGGATAGACCATTTTTATACTCTTGGCTTTTGAATACCATTTATGTACTTGCTAAACTATCAGGAAACCTTTTTCTCCCACCAGGCTCAGCCACCTCTTAAAATTGGCTTCAGAAGTCACCTTTGCCCAAAGCCCCCAAGCTCTTTTCATTCCACACCCATATATGGTGAACGTTCACCCTCTGACTATCTGAGAACCCTGCCAGGCCCCCAAGGTTGCTTGCCTTCAGAGTTTGTGTCAGAGTGCCCACACTCCCATGTGGTCAGAGACAAGTCAAAGAACGCAGGGCACAAGAGTGGGCCCCAACTTTCCTTATGGTTTAGGCACTGTGAGAATGTTACAAGGCATGTCCTGGGTCAGTTTCCTCCCATCCTGCAACAAAGCACAAAGCACGGGTCTTGGTGTCTTGCCTCGACATTCAATATCCTCCGGGGCCTCGGGCCTGGGCAGTGCAGAGACTGAAGTTTGGATACTTTGTAGCTATACCTTCCAGCCCAGGTGCTCCGGTTGCGAAAATCACAAAAGTAGGTGCGCCGGAAAGGGGTTGCAGGTGGGGGAACATGTCAGGGAGGAAGGATGTTAAAGGGAGGCGCCTCGGGGTGTGTGTCGGTGGTGGTATCCAGAAAGCTAGGGAGGCTGTGGCGTTCCGCACCGTGTCTTTCTGTCTCTTCTGGTGTTTGGAATCCAGCATTTGGCAGCTTGTTCCTGTTAAAGAACACTGCTCTGAAAAGGTACCTGGCAGCATGTTGCTGGCCCTGTTGTCCCAACTTGGGTGGGGGATTCAGAGAGAGCCCGTTTCTTCCTCAGATAAGGGTCTCATCAGAAAGGGACTCTGTCTTCAGACAGCAGGGAGCTATAGTACTGTACAAAATGGGGGTCCTGAGATAGCTTTCCTTCTGGTTTCTGAGAGCCTTGAACTTTCCCTTGGGAGCTGGTGAGGCACACGATGAAGTCTCCAGTGTTCACTGGAGCCAACCCCAGGGAGGTCCTCGCTAGCAGGCCCAGTACGCTGACTACAGTCAAAGTAGTACTCAGCCTCACTTCTGCCCTGTGTTCCACAGAAATGCGGTCTCTGTGATTAGTTTGATGCCAGAAAATCGATCATTAACATGCTGTACCAATGCTCTAAGGTGGGAGCTCTTCGAGCTTGTTAATTCAGTGAGAAATTGTTGATTCCTCCCCCAGAAAATTCCTCCTGTTGTAAAATGCTCCAGGACCCAGTAAAATGCTCCAGGATCCAGCATTCATTCTGAAGATCTGTATCCCTGGCTCTGAGAAAGGAGAGACTGCCTGTGGTTAGGTGAATGCTGTGTTACCCATACAAGTGTCTCTGGAAAACCCAGGGGTCACAGCAAAGCGCAAAAAGAAACTTGCTCATAGCTTGTATCAGAACCTGGAGCATAGAAAGGAAAAAGAGACACAAGGGCCAGGCCAGAGTGAACAGTTAAGGCTCAGAAAGGTGAGATTGGATGATTGCACAGTGCCCTGCAAAATGGTCTGTGCACAGCTGTCTTCTTTAGGGATGAAAGACCCCCGGATCCCCTTCCCCAAGAACAAGGCTCAGCACACTCTGGAT
>LOEQ01006548.1:103490-127503 GCA_001685075.1 Bramus lutescens | reverse complement strand
ATCAAGGCCCATCTGGTCCAGACTGGCCAGAAAACATTCCGACCTTGGGTGTTTTTGTAACTTTATGTCTGTAATGGARAATCCCCAACAGAAAACAAAGAACACAGTACATAGTTATGATGGGCAAACTAGCAGGGTCTTTCTGGGGTCTTTCAGGGACACAGCTATTTGGGTGAATTAGAAAAAGGATGTGCAATACCACCCTAGTTTTCCTCAGGTGAGTTATCGTACCTTGAAATTGATATAGCCTATGACTCACATATCACCTGCCTTTGGGAACTGGTCTGAAGACTCATGGAGAGAAAACAATTAGCATTATTCTGAATATTCTGTATTGACAGAGCTACTCTTGCAGAATGCAGAATTTCCTGAGGCTGCTGAGAGAGCATGGGGACACCCACTCTCCCCCACAAGAGCTGGTGACCCTTGCAGGCAAGCTGTGTCGGGACCTCCAACACAACCATGTTCAGGTGCTATCTTTGGTGGAAGCCATTCTGGACAGCAAACACCGTTGGCACCTGCTAGACGATGCAGATGTGGCGCTGGTGTGTGCCCAGGTCCTGGTCCATCAGGAGCAACAATTTTCAGCTCTCCGGATTTTAGAGGTATGATAGAAAGAAGTGGGAACGCAGCAGCCTCCACCATCCCCAAGTTGTTGAAAGCTCAGGCAGGGTGTCCACTCTCACTTGACCAAGTTAGACCTTGGTAACCTTGACAACTACCATTTAGAAAGTCCTTATTGAGTGTTGGTGAGGTAATGTGCCTGTGTAATGTACGAGCACCTTTGACATAGCCACCTAGATACCTGACCTGAAGCTTTGATAAAATGGTGCACACCTGTAATCTCAGCACTCAGGAGGCCTAGGAAAGGCAACAGAGAGTTGCAGGCCAGCCTGTGTCAAAATGATAGCATTAAAATCGAGAAAAAAATGGAGTCAACAGAGAGCGAGCACACGGTTGGAACTGAGGTGACTACTGAGTAACATTTAGTGACATTGGTGATTAGAAACCCTGGAATGTGACTAGAAACTCATTTAGGGAGTTATTATGCAGAACTAGGTAAGGAGAGCAAGGCATACTGAAATTGCCATATTTGCTCTCTGTACTTGTGTGATTCAATGGAGGACTGGGTTTACTTATTTCTTTGTAGGGTTGAAGGACTTAAGATCAGAAAACAGGTCTCAGATCTGCTTGCTGCTGGTATGAAGTGTCTACCATGGCCTGTGAGGTATCTGGCTGAATCAGGCTCACACCTCCTCAAGGCCTAGTAGGGACTGGAGGGTTTGTATGTCTGGCTAACATTAGTGGTTTGTAACCAGTGGATTCAAGTGTAGATGATTGTCTTTCCCATAGGCTGGGTTGGTGTGAATAGCAGATTCCATCATACTCCAGTGATACAGGAGTCCATTCTGTATGCTGTGAATATATCACCATTGGTTAATAAAGAAGCTACTTCAGCCTGTGGCGTGGCAAAATAAAACCATGTGGTGGTGGCAAATGCCTTTAAACCCTGCACTTGTGAGGTAGAGACAGGCAGATCCTATGAGTTCGAGGCCAGCCTGCTCTACAAAGTGAGTTCCAGGACAGTCTCCGAAACTACAGAGAAACCCTGTCTCGAAAAACAAACAAACAACAACAACAACAAAAAGAGCCATTTAAGTGCTCTGTAGCAGTATCTCCCTAAGAAAATCAGAGCTGATTGTGCTGCCAGCACTAACCAGGAAGCTGGCTTTTAAAGAAGCCACACAATTTTTGTTGGTACTGCTGAGTCAGGAAGCCTTCTCTTAAATTGTGCCTCTGCTTACTTCTAGTTAACAGAGTCCACCCAAGAAAATGCAGCTTCCAAGAAGCTGTGCTTAACTCTGTTCTTTTGTGTCTAGAATTCCTTCCTAAGCTCTCTCAGGTTTTATGTGGATGTAGTTGGCCCATGTTGGTGCCATCTGAAAACAGAAACTGCTCTTTCGTTTCTTGGCCACTCAGACCTGAAGAATCACACAGAAACTATGTTAATTACAACACTGCTTGGCCTATTAGCTCAGGCTTCTTACTAAGTAACTCTTACATCTTAAATTAACCCATTTTTATTCATCTTTGTATCGGCCCAAGCCTGTGGCTTACTGGTAAGGATCTGGCATCTGTCTCCTTCAGCAGTTACATGGTGTCTCTCTGACTCCACCTAATTTCTATATCTTTGTTTGGGTTTCTCACCTGGCTTTATTCTGACAAGTCATTGGCCAATTCAGCTTACTCATTAGCCAATAAAAGCAACACATATACAGAAGGCCTTCCAATATCACTCCAGGGCTTATAGTGGTGACTGGGTTTCGATTTCAGCAGGCTTTCCCCACAGGGGTGTCGGGTGCCAGGAGGCAGCAAGGAGCTTGTACAACTCTGGAATGACATTCACTACCACCTGACCATGAGGAAGCTGGGCATCACTAGACTGAGCCCAGTGCAGAAGTTTCGCTGCAGGAAGAGGTACTTTCTGATTCTTCTCTGTTGTAACTCCCTGGGTCTTCCCAGGGCTGGATGTGTCATCCAAAGCCCATCAGAGCTGAGGAAACAAGGACAAGAAGTCACCTTAGCAGTATTTATATGGCTCAGTGGTTAAGAGCACTGCCTGCTCTTCTCAAAGGCCCTGACTTCAATTCCCAGCAACCACATGGTGACTCACAACCATCTGTTATGTGATCTGGTGCCCTCTTGAGAAAGAGACCTTGTCAGTCGTCCTCATAATCTTAGACCATGAAACCCAATATAGACAAGTTCAACAGAACCACCATGTATGGGCTGCCCGTGCATTACCTGTGCCCATTACCAAGCTACCACTCTGGCACCTCAGTGATGTGGTGGTTGGAACTGGATAGCTGTGTGCCCCTTGACATCCTGACCATATCTACTTCCCATCATAATTAGACAAGAAGAAGCCTATGGGTGTGTATAGTGAGTGCAGGGCAACTGGGTTTTGTTCAACTGTTTCTCAGGTCATCTAATCCCCACATCTAGGTGTCAGGCTAGACCCTGGGGACTGCAAGATGTGAAGGTTATCATCTTTACGATTTATGGAGATGAAATCTTGCATGAAAAAGTCAAGTATCATTTCTGAGGTTTCCCATGGGAGATAGAAGATCAGGGTTCCTGAGACACTGATACTGTAGAGCCGTTGTTCTTCATCTGGGGCCTCTCACTGGCGAAGGAAAGCTGTAGGCTTCCCTTTGCTGCTCTAAGTAATGCAGGCGTCCTGAGTCACAGGGTCCTCTCATTGCAGGAGGAAGTTTTTTCTTTGCTTTATTTTTTTTTTGATCAGAGAGTCTACCGAATATTGACAGTATTAGATAGATCCTTGAAAGCTCAGTAAATAATCAGCATCAAGACAGTGGATTTGATAATATCACTCCAGAGATAGCCCAGCAGACTGCAGCTAGGTAGTCACAGTGTCTTGTCCCCGTGTTTGTGAAGTGTCCCCAGAATACTAGGTGCTTGGAGGTTGTGGGTATAGACCAGGCCCTGATTTTATCCAGCTGGCCAGTAGCTAAGTTTAAGAACGTAAGAGGAGAAATGAAGTGGATCTCTTCACGTGGGGAAAGGGTTACATTTGACCAGGCCATTGGTGCAAATCTGATGAAACCTTGAATGGGGGTAGAAAAACTACACAGGCAAATTTTCCAAGCAGGCAGATGTCAAGGTCAGAAGCAAGGGATGGTGAGGTATGATGCCCGGGTGTCCTGGAGCAGACAGAAGACATCTCAAGAGAGTTTGTTTCCAGGCCTTCAAAAATGCAGACCTGTCCTTAACCTGCAGCCGCAGGAAAAGACGGTGGCTCTGTTTAGCTTCCCTTTCCAAGGGCCTCTTGGGATACTGATAACCCACCTCAGGAGCATATACACAGCCACCAGAACATAGGTCTACTGTAACTATGCTAACTGACACTGTAATGTCTTAGAGATGATCGGCTGCGGTTGAGAGCTGAGATGTAGGAGGGGGGTGGCACTCTCTCTTGATTAGGAACTGCCATGAGCAGGGCACTTCATTCTGGGTGTGTTTGGACTGGAGGAGGCTCTGGATGGAGTTCTATGTGGCTTGTATTTGGGATGTGTTAGATGAGATGCTTTTGGCCTGTACATGCATGCCCAACATCTGGATGACATCTGTTCCACAGATATGTGATCTTTATACATGTCATATATCATTTATGAAGAAATTCAGAGATAAAGCAGGAAAAATCAGCCCAGACATAAGAGAAATGGCTACCGGTTCCTTCAGTAACACAGAATTCCCCATGCAGTATAGAGAGGCGATGGAGAAACAATGATGGTCTTTCTGCACGGCATAGTTGCTTCCCAACACGTGGACTAAAAGGGGAAGAGTGGCCTGAAAAGGAAAATGGAGAACACAAGGGGCTGGGATGCTGAGTGCAAGGGATAAGTGAGAAAGGGGCCAAGGGGAAGCCAGGATCGGTATATGGAAAGTTGGGCCAATATTCTTTGAGTTATACTGTGAAGGAATAAGCCAGGAAGGGTGGCTAGAGGGATTCGTGTATAAATGGGACAGATTCACAGCTTTAAGAGCTCTTGGAGGACCTGGAAGAAGAAATCCTGGAACAAGTTTATTAAACCTGCTGTAAACAGGGCAGAACAGGGAGTCAGTGTTCTTATTGTGCTGGGCTCTGGGGTAGCCTGTGCTCACTCACTGGGTGGCTGCAGAGTATGGTGGACGTCCAGGTTAGTAACCCAGAGAGTAGTAATCAGGCATTTTGAGGTGATTGGGAGTGGAGGGCAGGGGTGGGCTGGAGAGTGTTTCCCAGAACGTCTTCCCTTTGAAGTGCCAGGCCCTGAGAAGGGAGCAGATGGAGTTTATGTTAAAATTCCTCCTGGCCTTCCTCATTCAGGAACCCACCACCCCCTACTCTCTGCCCTGAGGGCCCTAAGAACCGGAACTTCCCCCCAGAGATTCACCACCAGCTGCAGAACTTTGCCACAGGTGTGGGCACTTATCCCAAGAAGGCCCAGTTGGTAAGGACAACAGCCCACCGCAGGTGGCTTCTCTTTATCCAATAACTGAGGCTCCTCACCTCTTCCTGAGTAACTCCCCTCTCTTCTTCCCAGGCAGCTTTTCCTGCTTCTCTCCAATCTACTTCCCCTCCACCTTCCCCAGGGTAGCCTCTTGTCCGTCTCCAAAGCAGATCCCTCTTCTTTTGGGTGGCTCTGCCTCCACTAAGTAGTTTTTTTTTTAGCTATCTTTTATTTCCTTTTCTGTAGCCCAGTGGGATCCTCAGCCCCCTCCCAGGGTGCTGGTGGTCGCCACCTTTTCCTAACCTTCTCCTTTGCCAAGCTTGTTTTTCTCATGTGGGATTGTCTGCTTCTAGCCCTGGCTAATTCCAGATGCTCCCCAGCCCTCTGTTCTATGACCTCAAGCTAAAGGTCACAATGGAGCAAGGAAGTGGCTCCTAGTCGGAGGCAATGAAGGCACTGATCTAGGAGTTCATAACGTCAATCTAGCTGTTTTCCTGTCTTAGGGTCTTGGGTGCTCAGAGCTTCAGTTGGCCTAGAATGGAGTGGGTACAGGAGGTGGGGCACATGTGTATTGATCTCCACTTCTTCAGCACATGCTCAGTAGACAATCTGTTTTCCAGTGTACCAGTTCACTGATCACTGTCTCTGTCTGGGATCTGGTTGAGCTATGCTTCCTTAGTGGGTATGAATTCTCCTAGCCACCTCTGTGCACACTTATAAGTCACATCCTATTTTGTGGTCAGGAGAAACTGGCTGTGGAGACTGGCTTGACCCATGATCAAGTGTACAACTGGTTTGCCAATTATCGGCGACGGCTGAAGGCTTTTTCCCTGAACAGTCAAAGAGCCCAGGAGGCCACTTCAGAAGTCTCCAGTGCAAAGGAGAGTGGTCCTGAACCGCTGCAGCTCTCAGGAAACCATGATGAGTCGGTGACTGTGTCTCAGTGGTCAGGTGAGGGCTTCTTGGGCTCTGATTTCTGTAAGAGCTAGCCGGGTTGGGATGGACCATGTTGTGGCTGTGTGCATCTGAAGGTGGGGCTTGACATAGCTAGAAGGAAGGGACAATGAGTAGACTGGGGAAGTGAATCAGTCTCCAGGTTTGGAACTCTTGGTTTTCACTGAAATCAGAACAAGGACAAGAATATTTGTTTGACTGAAGACCACAGCTGTGGAGGTGCTCTCAGCTGGAAGGAGGCTAGGACCCAGTGCACCCCTCTCTCTCTGATCTGCTTTTAGTTGGATGTGAAAGAAGCGTGTCTCTACTGTCGCCAGAGACAACCCAAGAATCACATGGGCTGGAGTTCCTGACTTGGAACTTTTCTGGAGACAACACCACTTCACAGTCGCTGTCTTTCAGGTAGTACCATTAACTCATTCATGTGACATGTTTCCTCTTTGGTCCCTTCCTTATTTGGATGGAGACCAGAATACAATTTATCCTTAACTCCGGACCAGCCTGTGCTGGACCTTGACAATTGTGGATTGTTCTTGTATTCCTTTTTTGAGTATTTGGTCAGGTGTTTACTTCACGGAGTGAGCAGCAACTGGTATGTTTCTCACAGCCTGATCCTCTCCATGTACTCTGCTCCCCTGTGACAAGGCACGAGCCTTCTGCATACAGCCCAGCAATGGTCATTCATGGGAGCAGTTCCTTGCTGAACACTGCCCAGGTGTAGGACCACAGGAGCGCTCCTATGAAATGGTTTTGTGATAGGGCCTACCATACAGGCTATGGCAGAGATTAAGGGGATGTTTAACAAAATCTTTGATCATGTCTAAGGCACGTTAGCGCTGATAGAATTTTCATTATTGCCAGCTTTTGTTTGATGTTCCTTTAATACTAATCATCATTTATTCACTTCATATACGGGTCTTGCAAATCATTTTCTGGTTTTATGCAATAGATTTTTAAAACTTATTTCATTATACATACCAATCCAAGTTCCTACTGCCTCCCCTCCTCCCATCCTCTCCACATAGCCTCCCATCCAATCCTCAGAGATGGTAAGACACATGCAATAGACTTTTTTAAGTGTCTGTGACTGAGGCCGTCCGAGCCCCTCTGGACCTTGGCAACCTCAGGGGATGAGCAGGGAGGATGATTAGTAATGTGCCAAATTCCACAGCTTTGTGTGTTTCACCCCACATCCCCCAAACCGGATGCAGTCACCTTCCAACTCCTCCCTTCCGTCCATGGTCTCCACTCATCAAGGCACGTGGTTTGGTTATGTTCCCCAGGTCACTGTATGGATGTGAAGGGTACCAGGAGGGGCAAAGTTACCATCCTGTCAGCCTCCCCTCCACATGTCCCTCCTCTGACCTCTGCTCGCTGGGTTCTAGCAACAACATGTTTGATTCCTCTATGGTTGTCCCTGAGTCATGGATGACACCCCTTACACCGTCATCTTCCAAGGAAGTTTTCCTCTACAATGGAGAACTAGGCCATAAAAACCAGCTGGACTCTGGGATGAATCCTGAAGATGCCACCATGACCATGGCCATTGCTACTTTCAGTGATCCCAGCCATGCAGGTGGGTCTACCTTGCACAGACACGAGATTATTGTCTCACCCCCACAACTACTCAAGTATTCAGGTCTTTAGGATTCATGTTGGGGTGAAAGTGTGGATGTGGCCACATCTGCTTGTATCTATAATTTTCAGTGAAACCTAGAGCTAATGAAGTAGGGAAGACTCTTCCCACAAATTATCCAGATTCTTTCTCATTTATGCCTATTAGGAAAAATGCATGAACGAAAAACAAAACAGTTAGGAAAGGGTTAAAATGGGAGGCAGTAGCTGCATCCATATATCAACCCCATTCCCCACACTGCCTATTTTATCTGTGAGTGCCCACCCCTTCCTGCCCTGCACATCATCCTAGTGTAGAAATGTCAGGGGTGTGATTTTCAGTTATCACTGTAGTTGTGCCTTTAAATTGCACCTTTGTGTCTATAAGACAGTAGTTGTGTGACTCCATCCTTTAAGATCCTTTAAGGCCCTGTTGACCAGCCTGTGTTTCTCAGCATTGAGGAAAATGCATCTTTTTCCTTGAAGCTTCTAATTGCCTCTTTTTTAAAAAAGTACATTTTTAAAACATACTTCCTCTGCAAACGTTTATCACCTAAAGGTTCCATACTCTAAAAACAGTACCTCTAAAAGTGGACTAAGTTTTCATAGTTCTCATACAAAGAATCACAAGCTCTTTATTTTTTTAAAAAAAATCTTTTTCCTTTGTTTTCTTTTTATTTTACCTACCAATCACAGTTTCTCCTTCTTTTCTCTTCCTGGTCCCTCCCTCCACCCCGTCTCTCCTTGCCCCATCCACTCCTCCTCTCTGTCCATTCAAAAAGGGGCTGCAGGTCTCCTCCCATGGGCATCAAAAAAGCATTGAATATCAAGTTGGGGCAGGACCAAGCTCCTTCCCCTGCATCAAGCCTGGAAAAGACATCCAAGTATGGACAGTAGGTTCCAAAAGGTCTGCTCATGTGCCAGGAACAGATCCTGATCCCACTGCTAGGGGTCCCACAAAGACCAAACTACACAATTGTCATCCACATGCAGACAGTTCCCGAGCTGTCAGTCCAGAGTCTATGAGCTCTCACTAGCTCAGGTCAGCAGTCTCTGTTGGGTCCCCTGTCATGATCTTGAGTGCCCTTGCTCCCACCTGCCTGTCTTCTCTTTATTTGGCATTGAATACACCAGGCTTTCTGGCTGGCCTGTGAGCCTCCAGAGAGCCTCTTACCTCTACCAATCTAGTAGTCAGACAGGAGGCTAGAGCAAAGTTTGCCCCAGACCCCTGGTTCTGGTCTGGGATTTAGCTGTGCTAGTGCTAGCTGTACTACTGCATGGACTCAAGGCAGTGTGGAGCCTTCCTTTCAGGCTCCTCCCATATCAGTGTGCCCACCCATAAATTACCTAATCTACTATCTTGTCTTTTAAGAGTTAAATGTGTTTCAAAAAGTCAGTCTGTGCCACAGATTGGAAAGCAATCCACTGGGCGGGGTGAGGTAGTAATACCTTTTTTTCTCAAGGAAATTTCAGTGAAACCTATGATAAGAGGCAAAAAAGAAACAGTAAAGCTGGCATATGGCCAAAGCCTGAAGTGCAAATTGCCTTTCATTGACAAGAAGGGGAATATATAGATCAGACTGAAACTCTGGCACTGGATTGTGGAAAGATCTGCCCATCTTTTTTTTGAGAGGGAGGCTGAGACTCTTGGGTGGTGAACTGATTTCTTACAGCCTAGGCAGCCTTTTGGAGACAGAGGTATGCCACACATGTGCTGTGTGCCTTCCTTTCACATACGGTTTGTGGGATTTTACCTGCAGGATTTCCTGACCTACGTGGTGGTGGTTCTCAGAGCTTATATCCAGAGAATGGTCCAGGATGGAGCAATGGGCTGGCAGCTTCCGCTGCTGGCTTCAAACCTCATCATCCCCACAGGTAAGCTAGAGGAGTTCTGGATTTTCTTTGGGTCACAAGGCAAGATAGGGCAAAGTTTGCTGATTCATAACCTCAGGATCTGAAGATCAGGTCCTTTCCTTCTGTGTTTCTGAAAACATTAACACTCCTTCCCTCAACCTGAGAATGCCCCCAAACCCTGGAACGTGCATGACGTCTGCACCTAGAACAGCATGCAAGCTTGCCCCTGGCCAGAGTTCTCACTTGGTTCCACAAGGCTCTTCCTCATATTTGTTCCATAAACGAAGGCTGTTGGTTTCTGAGAGGTATCAACGTTTTACCTTTTAATTTTCCAAATTGTTTTGAAAGGGCTTGAAAAGCCTAAGAGGTGCCAAAACATGGACTTTATTAAGATAGGTGACCAGGGCTTCTGAGAGAACTGTAGTGGCTTGGGTGTCAGTAGAGGGTGCAGCCCAATGGAGGGTCCTGTGGTAGAGAGATAGTGTCCAACAACCCAAGGGACTCGAGACAAAGAGGGATAGTGTCAAGGATATTCCAGGGTTTTGTGATTGAGAGAAAGTGCCCAAAGTTTTCATGAGACTGCAGATAGGGGATATATATGAAGTGGTCTGAGGTATTCTGGTTGAGATAAGATAACAAAAACCTCCAGGCTGGGAGATATTTCAAGAAGGCTGTAAGTATTGTCTGGGGTCTTCTGTTGTTAAGGGAGTTGTTATCCTGTTTCAGGGACACCTGTCCTGTATTCACTAGGGGTAGCCAAAGCCATGTTTCCAGGTCATGATGGAACCTTTCTCACCTCACCCATCAAGTTTCTGACACTCCAGGACTACAGATATCCTTCTGTTAGAATGAATGACTCCATTCTTCTGTGTGGCACTATTCCTGGGGGTTATAGGAATAAATGCATACTCATCCCAGAAAGGGAACTAATGACATATCAAAGTAACAATACTACTAAAGCCCATCTTGGTGAAGAATGAATTTAAGGGGTGAATCACAGAGCAGGGATGACCAAAGACAGCTGAAAGGCCAAAAGCATACCTGAATACATGTGTTGACCCACAAAAACTAGAACCCTGATGTTCTCTTGAAGGCAATTTGACAAGTGTAGCATCCTCCCTGGGCATCTCAGCTCTTCAGAGAGTGTCTCCTTCAGGCATCTTGACTGACCCAAGTCCCCACACTCAGCAGTTACTTGCTGCTTCTATAACACTGTGGAAGGAATCTTTGGGAATCTTAAAAGTTTCAGCTTTCCCAGACTTGAAGTTTGTTTAATTCTCGAATCTAATGCATCTTCCTCCTTCATAGAGGGAATGTTTAAACCAGGAGAAAATGACTCCATGACAATTCTGTAGAATTCCATGTAAATAAGATCAGATACTGTGTGCTCAAGGTTTTTGTTTGTTTGCTTGATGACATAAGGTCTCTTTGTGTAGATTTTGCTCTCCTCAGACTCCCAGCTATCCTCCTGCCTTACCGTGGGAGTGTTGTGGTTGTGGATGTTGGCTCCATGCTCAGCCTTTGATTTTTCTTTTGCTTCGCTTTGCTCTGGTGTCAAGTGCTTCGTGTATCCACTGTGAGATTGTCCTGGCTGGGCTGGATCATCATCAGTGATGCCCTCTTTAGTTGCTCTCTATGGCCTACCATGTGAGCCTTCTCACAGTATGTCTTCCTTCTGGCTAACTCTTCTGAGTGCCTTGTCTGAACAGCATTCACAATTCCATCCATCATGCACAAATTATATTGTCAAAGTCATTCTGCAAGATGACTTTATATCATGGGACTATGTGGATCATGCTACCCACTATCCTATTGAGACAACCTGTTCTGATGTGAGAAGCAGAGTTATTTAGGATAAAGGTCTTCCCTTTCAGTTATCTAGAGGTGACACCAGCCTCATCTGCCATGGCAGCACCTGTGTCTACCATGCAGCTGAGCCAGCCCTTGTTCTGTGGCCAGGTGAGGCCTTCTGGGGTTTCTGTGTTTCTTCTCAGAGGTAGTGCTCATGGGTTGTAAATAAGGAACAGAAGTGACCTTTGGGTGAATGTTACTATATTCAGAACTGGGTGGGATTGGGGACATAGATCCCTCTTCTAAGTCCAGAATGGGTCTGATGAGGCCGGGAGGCAACCAAGTACGTAGGTGGGAAGACGGGGTTCAGTGCCTGAGAGTGTGTGCTCTATGTATAATGCTGATCTGGTTTTGCAGGTGCAGTGGTATGATGGCCAGGCCTCCCTCCTGTAATGCTTTCTGGAGAGCCACAATGCTCCTCAGTTTTCTGAATGCAAAATGCATCTTGCTTCAAACTGCCTGTGAGGAGATGGGATACTGCATGGAACAAGCGAGTATGGATTGTGCACCAGTTCAACTCAAGTTAGAGAGGTTTACCCCAAATAACAATCAGTATCCCCAGCGTTAGTTAAGAGAGTCTGCTAGGAAGCCCCAAAAGATTGTCACTCCCCACTGTGCGGTTTGGATGAGAATTCTCTGTACTGTCCAGTGTTTTGGGAAATGTTTATGGCATCATAAGTTTAAGGTGGGATTGTTTCATTTAGGCATGATAAATGGGAGTTGAGCCTGGTGACAAGTGCTGGGCAGGAAGGCTACCTAGATCCAAGAAGAATTTTCTACTGTTGACCCTTCCTATCCTCCTGCACACAGGGTCACTCTCTTCCACTCTGTAACTTTGTGAATGGAACCAGAGATTTCCCACTGTTGACCCTTCCTATCCTCCTGCACACAGGGTCACTCTCATCCACTCTTTGTGAATGGAAACGGAGATGACACAGCATTCCTTTGTTCATGGGTCCTCCTAGAGTTCTGAGCCATAAAGTCATCTGGAGATGACCCAGATGGTGTGAAACAGGGTGGGGTTCTTTATCTGGAATCCTCCAGATTTCTCAAAGTAATGTTTTTTAAACTAAATTAGGGTTTTTGTTTTGTTTCAAACTTCCCACTTTACACTGTATCCTGGTATCTTGTCATATCAATGTGACTAGATTAACACCAGTTTCCCCCAGTCCAGTGCTTATTGTGGGGGTAGTGTTAACTGATGCTTCCTAACCCCCTAAAAGATGTTGACTATTTTCTAGGCTAGTTCATAAGCAGCATTTGGCTGGCATCCTCTCTTATCTCTGTTCCTTCCCCTTTGCTTGGTTATTTCTTCATTATAAATCACTGAAAGAAGCATTCTTGTTGAGTTGTTTCTGTCTGTGTGGTGTTCTGTGAAGTCTGATGGCCCTCTGATCACCTGCCCAGGTATCCGGTACAGAGTAGAAGCCATGTATGAGGTGCAAATTCCTAAGAATGGAACCTGAACTTCAGACACTAATCCTAACATCAGGTGTTTCCAAGTCTGTGGGAACATAGACATATAAGAGCTTCTCCTCACAGGTTAGGGGTACAAAAATGAGGAACCACTGCTGGGGTGCATGAAGGCTAGGCTCACAAAGCATGAGAATCCTAACTGAAATCAGAGATGGGTATTATGGGAGAGTGGGGAAGGGGGAGGTTCAGCAAATGACACAGGTGCTTTGGAATTATTGGTGAAGCCTATTATACTCCACAGCTGGGGATCAGACAGGCCTCAGTCTGTGAAGGGGAGGCAGGCAGTGACAATAGCTTCTCAGGAGCTCAAGTCAGAGGATCTGTTGACATCAACCACTTATCTTCTGGCCATAGGAGTACTGAGTCTCTAGACCCCCTCACCTAACTGACTTCCCCAGATTCAGGGCTGCTGTAGGCAGCAACTGTTATGCCTTGGTTTGATGCAGAGGACCAGTGGTCCTCTCGGTAGACTCACTCTGTCCTTGGCCTGTGGCCTCTGCAAAGTCTGTCAGGTTATTCTCTCCAGTGCTTTAGTTTCTTTTCCTGTTGCTTAACACAGTTGTCTCTCAGGGACTTACCAAGGCAACTCCAGCACTGCCACACATGCCCTGGCCTCAGCCATTCTCGGAAACTATGGAGCAGGACTTCCTAAACCCACCAATCTTGCATCTTGCATGCTTTCAGAATAGTACTACATGGATGCTGCTGCTGCCAACTTGAGTTGTAGCACATCTCCCCATAACCATGGCGGCGTCAGCTTCTATGTGCTGACCCTGGGAGGCACTTCCAGATTCAGTTGACTTATAGAAAGAGGGAATACCTTCAGTTCAGATTTTCTTTCTTCAAATGAGTTTGGACCTTCACTGGATGGAGCCTCCAGTTGGATGACCTGAGGACACCCTCCACATAGGCACAGAACAGCACTTACCCTTTAGTGGTACTGATCTCTAACAATTATAGATGGGTTCTTAGTTCCAACCTAATGCTCTCATATCATGAGATTATTCGCTACCAAAGGATCCCATTACATTCAAATTCAGATTCACTAAAGTTCTCAGGGCACAATCACAATGAAGCCAGTATCTTGCCAAATTATTACACGAATTCTTTTTGTCCAGGTTGCTGATAGATTCCTTGTTGCCTTCTGAGATTTTGAGGCGGGTAAGCACAGAGAATCATTTAGTGTCCTGAGACTCTTAGTTTGGGCTATACACATACTCTGCTTCTCATACTGCATTTGACAATCTTAGAACCCTACCTGAATCTACACTCCACACACTCCTAGCAACCTATCAAAGTGGGATTCTCATCTGCGCTGAGATACACATGGACCTTTCTGAACAGTGGAATATGCTTCTTCCCTATCAACTGTCAAACTTGAACATATTCCACTCTAACATATTCCAAATTATGTCTGGGTACAGGACTGTGGAAAGACTATCCAATATGTACTAGTTTGGATTCATGTGTGGCAAGACAGACCATTTATTTAAAGTTTTAGGCAAAATATTTTATTTACCACTGTCTTTGTTAGGGTTACTATTGCTGTGATGAAACCCCATGACCAATGAATGTTGGGGATGAAAGAATTTATTTGGCTTATACTTTGACATCCTAGTGCATCACTGAAGGAAATCAGAATCTCAAACAGGGCAGGAACCCTGGAAGCAAGAGCTAATACAGTGACCGTGGAGGGGTGCTGCTTATTGACTTGCTTGCTGTTTTCAGAGGTTTAGTTCATTATCATCATGGTGGGAAACAGGGCAGCACACATGACACTGGACCAGTAACTGAGTGCTACATCCTAATCTGCAGGCAGGCAGGCAGGCAGACAGACAGAGAGAGAGAGAGGAGAGGAGANGGGAGGGGGAGGAGAGAGATGTACCATCCACTATGATACTACACCTGTAGTGTGGAGCCTGCACTACAGGACCATTCCCGAGCTGGGCAATGGCCTGGAGATTTAAACACACAAATCTCCAGACACCCAAACAGAGACACAGATCATCCTTGAAATAAGAATTCCCCCTTTATTGTGTAGCAGAGCCCCTTATATATGGATCCTTAACTGATAGCCATGCCCTAGACAAACCCACCAGAAACCACCCCCTGTCATCAGGAACTCCTGAGGGTCTCGTGCTCAGAGTAGCTACAACACAGGAAAAACAAGTTGTTTTGCTCAGAGCTGCCAGCATAACAAGTTGTTTACAGGAAATTCAGGGTCTTCGGTCCACAGCCCCCAACAGAGAGAGGGAGAGGGAGGGAGGGAGAGAGAGAGGGAGAGAGGGAGGGAGGAGAGAGAGCTGAGCTGAGCTGGGTGTGGGCTTTTGAAACACAGAAGCTGACCCACTGCCAGTGACACGCTTCCTCCAACAAGACACATCTCTAATCCTTCTAATCCTTCCCAAGTAGTGCTACTCCTCAATGATTAAGCATTGAAATACATGAGCCTATGGGGCCATTCTTATTCAAACCACCGCACTCCACTCCCTGGCCCCCATAGCCTTATAGCCCTATCATATTGTAAAATGCATTTAGTTCCACATCAACAATCCTCATAGCCTTTCACAGTCACAATACTATTTAGATGTCAAAAGTTTGGGTTCGATAACAGATCAGAATTAGGGTTAAGATTAGGTTTGGATTACTGTTAGTCCTCTATTGTAGAATCTAAATGCTTCATTGTGAAATCAGGTGCTCTTAGATCACAATGTTTTTTTTCTGTCATCTGTATAGCATATATCACACAGATCACTATACATAAACATATAAATAACCTCCATCACAATAATCAAATATAGTGTAACAGTGCTTCATTTTGCTATTACAGTTGGGTTTTTTGTCAATATAATGCTCTATTTTCTTTCTATAATATTTCACATGCCACAAAATGACTCAACGATAACATTACAATGATGAATTGTTGTATAGGGCCTTGTGATTTCAGAACACTCCATTGTCATGATGCTGAATTTTGACATGAAATTACTCAAATGTGTGGTTGCAATGATGCATTGTACCATTGCCACTGTACATGTCAGCATAAATTCTGTTACCTCCACAGTACTCCATGAGCTATCTCAATACTTCATTAAGTCAGCAGAATAGTGCACTGGATAATGACACACTCCATTGTGCCACCACAACCCTAACAGTGTGTATGAAAGTGCTCCATTGTGTCATTACAATACTTAATTATGAAAACCAGACTATTTTGGGACCCTCATAATAATGCATTATGCTACCACAATTGGTTAAGCCAACATAATATAATTATCTATGACATCATAATTTTGAATTTTGGCATTCTAATGTTGCTTCTGGACAACAAATATCCCCTATGCCATCACTATGCTGGATTACGTCATTATGGTACTGAATGTTGACATCAAAATGTTCCAGTTCATTGTCACAATGCTCCAATTTGTAATGACATTTTGAGAATGTGATGGCACAAGGCTTCCCAATGCCACTATTAAAGGATTTGTTGTTGAAAGCTACTCATTTGTTCCCAGCCACCCAGAACCGAAATAACCACATAGAAACTATATTATTTAAAACACTGTTTTGGCAGACTTTGGCAGATTAGTCTGTCTCCTGTGGTGGCTATATGGCTTCTCTTTGACTCTGTCTACTCTCTCTATATATATCTTTATCAGCATTGCTATATTCTGTTAAGCCATTTGCTGAAAGCAGTTTCTTTATTAACTAATGGTATACAGAGTGGAATCCCAAATCACCTTCCCTTTTCTGTGTAATAAAATGAAAGATTTTGATTTTAACATAGTAAAATTACATAAAACAAAACAGGTATCAAGCAAGAATTACAATTAGAATATATCTACTTTATCTTTTATCATAACTAAAGAAAACTGTAACTATAACTAACTATTCTTCATCTCCCTCAAACACCACATAAGAATATATTACCAAAGTTAACAGAAAGTGCATTGTAAGCAACTTCTAAAACTCTAGAGTTGACAGAGACATATCACTGCCTGGACAGTAACCCAAAGTTCTTCTGTAACATTGGGGCACCCAGTCTTCAGCCTAGTCCCATAGTGTCCAGCAGACTTTTCCATGAAGCAGGAAATCCAAAGAGATTTGTTCTTACGGCAGAGTCCATCAGTTGCTTCCTTCTGAGTCCTATAGAATGTCTGGCAGACAGTTTTATGAGGCACAAACCCTGAAGGACTGTCTCAACTTTAGGCAGCTTCAGCAGTCATGTTTGTTGGCTTCTGCATGACCAGTTTATAAAGCATAACATCAAGCAGTTCAGGCAAGAGCATTGTTTTTGCACAAATGGCTAGCAAACTCCATGAGGAGCCTCTTTGATGCCCATCTTCTTCTTGAAGTAATTGGTGATACCTGGAGCAGATGTGTCTCCTGTGACATTAGAATAGCCTAGTTCACAGGAGATTGGGAGCTATCCAGACTTCAGTGGGGTTTCCTCTATGCCATCCATGCTCTTGTTTGCTCACTAGGGAAATATGTGACCCCGAAGAGCATTTTCATGGCCCAGTGCGGAACTGTGATAAAAATACGTTATAACATCACAATTTAACATTGTATCTTACATTGTGCACAACAAAGGACTGTGTGCACAATATAACATTGCAAAATCAAAATTTAGCATATTAGCACAACTGATAAGTTACAATGCAAAATTATGATGCCATACAGGAATATTGTTGTATTACATTAGTTTTAATAAAATCCTGCATTTTAATAGGACAATGAAACACTGTCCTTTTAAATTGTCCTATGTGTCATCATAATGTTCCCTTATGACATCACAACTCTTAATTTCTAATTATGACATTACAGTCCACTATGATAATTTCATGGAGTTGTATTAATTTAATGATCTGCCATGTCATAACAGTGCTTCATTACAATTTTCCTTATGACATTATGATGCTACATTATGTAATTACAATGCTGTACTATGATATTACATTCTCCATGGTGGCATCACAATGGTCAATTATGACGACATAGTTCTTTCTTACACTATCACAATGCTTTATTGCTCCATCACAGTATTTAACTCAACCTCATAATGCATGCTTGTGCAATCATTATATGAATTATGACATTCCAGTGTAACATTATAACATCTGAATATATCATTGCGGTATCATAGTAGTACATTTTTTCATTAAAACTGCAAAGGACCTTCACAGTTTTTTACTGTGACATTAAAATACTCCATTAAGTAACCACAATACAACAATTCTACATCACAAGCCCCATTGTAAAATCACAACACAGTATTATGAATCCACCAATTTTGCCTCATCACAGTGTGCTTTTGCCATTGTGAAACCACTTTATCCCATTTGACATTAAGACACACTATTGTACCCCCACAACCTACAAAATATTCCATTGTCCAACTTCAATATCCAAGTATGACATCACAGTGCTACATTAAAACAAATCAATATTCAGATCAACTCTAGGTATCACAATGATTCATTGTGATATAATTCTCCATGGAAACATCATAAAGTCCCAATATGAAATCATAAAACTCATTGCATCTTCACAATTCCCCATCATGACATTATATGCTCTAATCTGACATCACAATGCTACAAATCAACATGATAATGCATGTTATTATATCAGTGCTCAATGTGATATAACAGTACTTCATTATGACATCACCACAGTGATCTATTATGGTATCTAGTTGTTGTGGTACCATTACAATATTACATTTTGACATTACAATGCCTCTTTGACAGTGTTCCATTCTAACTTCTCAGTGTTAAATGTAGTATCATGATGCTTATGATGCTGCACTCTTATACCACAATGTCATATCTTTATATCAGAACACTTTATTGTGACCTTACAGAGTACCATTTCTCCATTACAATGATGACATTTTACATTACAGTGTTGGATTTTGACATCATAACAATATATTGTACTATCACACAATGGATTATGGTGAAGAAGGCTGCTTAAGAAAATTCCCACACTAGTTCAGAATTGAAAAATAGATGGTTATTTATTTAGGGTTAGACTCACAAATCTGAATCCTCTGCTGGAATGGAGATTGTAAACTGAAATCCACATCCGGAACAGAGAGGCCAGAAAATAGGGCACATGCATGCTCTACATTGGCTTATATAGTATAAGAGGCCACGCCCCAGTGGGTGGGTAACTACTAACTGTAAGACTTCCTACAGCATTATGGTATCATAATGTCCCATTGCATCTACACTGAATGATGATACCACAATATTTCCTTTTTATGACAATGCTCAATATGACAGGATATTGCTCTATTGTAACATCACAATGATTCTGGTGCCATGATAATGATGAATTTTGACATAACCGTCCATTGTACTCTCAGAATCCTAATTTCATAAAGCTTCTTTGTGCTGTCACAGTGCTGAATGCTCATGTCATAGCAGTGAATTGTGTCACCATAGTGCTTTATTTTGCCTTCAAAATGTTAAATTTTGATCTTGCAATTCTTTTGATACCACATTCTGGCAGCATCATACTCTATTGTTACATTATACTACTGAAACATGGTGCAGTCCTACATTGTGGTATCACAATACTCCATTATTTCTCCTGATGTTAAGTTTTACCTTCACAATACTCAGATTAGCAACAAAACCAAGGGAAAAATCTCATTCTCTTTTCATTATGGATAGCCCATCAGGAATGAAGGATTTTTAAAGAGGATGAGGGTTAGACTTGAAGGAGACTAAATATGTTTGATTAAACATTAGGTCTTAAAGTTTGCACCATAAAGACCTATTTTAATAAGGAGATAATCATTATTTATTTTCTTTCTTTTGGAGCTTTCTGTAGCCATGGGTATTACGAGGTGCTACACTTACAATTGGGGTAGAATTACAAATTGGGTAATAAGGTTTCCATATTATCTGAAAGGGATACTACATTGTTTGTCCTGCCACTCCTTAGGGACACATCTATTAGTCTTTGTCTTGATACACAAGAACATACAGGACAGAATGAAATGCTGGATAAGAGCAGCAGCAAATTAATATTCCTTTCCTTTCTTTGCCCCTTGGTCAAAAGAACCCTTACCAATCTCACAATCCTCCTCTAGGGCAACTGTGCCCTTGCTGCCTCAGAAAACTCCAGTTCATCTATCCCTTAACCAAGTAACAGTGGCCAATAGCTTAAACATATTTTTAGCTATGTCTTATATCCTAAACTAACCCATCTTCATTAACTTGTATATCACCATGAGGTTGTTGCTTACCAGCAAAGTTTTGGCAGTCTCCGGCTCAAATGCACAACTGGCCAACACTGGATCAAAATTATGAATCAGGTACATTTCCTGTGAATGGGACAGGAAAACTCTGGTTGTTCAAAAGCAAAGTCCACATTTGGAATTGCTTATGCTACTGTGAAATTTCCAGTCCACTTAGTGGGGAGACAGAGGTGGGTTGAACAGTCTTAAAGAAAGAGACATCCTCTTCAGATAATCAGGTGCCAGAGTGGAAAAGATGATGGGATGGGGAAATACCATCACACTGGGGCTCCCAGAAGAAGAGGACCAGCCTAAGCCACTCCAATTAAGGGCTGGAAAATCATATCTGTGTCAGAGTTTGGGGAATTTTAAAAGTTTGGGAAATTTTTATAGGTGTTCAGGTAATAGGATGAGACTCTGTTAGAAAATGTGGAGATCTTCTCATAAGTTTCTGTGGGTCCCTAATCAGTAGGTATCCATGAATTAAGTCAACATGCATCTTTGAGCATTCTTTACACTATGAATATCCAGAAGGACACAGACTGGTTTTGGTATATGGAAAGTTATATATCTTGATAAAGGAGATACAGCCATGATCTCCTGATATTCAGATTATCTATTAGGCAACAATGACAGAATATACACTTTCTCCCTCTTGGTAAAGTCCTTGCCGGAGACATGTAACCTGGAGGCACATGCCTTGTAACTAGACCTTACATTATACTAGTATCCAACTTGGGGAAAGTTTCATTAAAGTTAGGCCTTCCATTATTTCTCAGGAGATTCTACTGTGCCACCTTCTTACCAGCTCCCCAGAAGGCAGGAGTCTTTTTGAGTTACAAAATATCCTTCCAACTGAATCTTGCTTCAGCGCCTGTCTAGGGAACCAACTCTCTCCCACCTGCCATGGATGTAGCTGCTTCTGTGACCTTATTTAACACATTGATGTCAGCAACTGGATTCTTTCTAGGTGAACTGAGGCTGCCCTCTGTCCAGCATTGCTCTTCTATTCTATTGACTTAAGGTTCATTTTAGAGTTCACATTGATCCATTCCCTATGTCTCCCACAGTAGTTCTGCTGCAGCCACAGGACCCTGGATCCCATAGGAGGTGCTCGGGGCAACATGGTCTTTTTTCCTGCCATTCTCTCAGGATCGACCTCTGTTCTGAAGTAGACTTTGTTCAAGTAACTTGTCCTAGCATGGTCCATACATGGTTATCACCAACAGGCCACATCTTAAATTTCCTAAGGCTTGCCTCCCTGTGCACTTTAGCTCATTTGTTGGTACTGAATCATCTGTTTGATTCACAACAAAGGACTGAAAGATACAGGTTTTCTATATACAGAAAGATCAAACTATTGATCCCAGTTATCTTCACTTTACAGAAAAGCATTGCACATGTGAGCAGCATGAGAATTTTAAAATTCAAGAATCAGATAAAAATAGCAAAGTCAAACAGATATGAAGCTGTAAATAAAACATTAGTCAAAAAAATTCAGTAATTTCTTTTTTTTTCCCTGCTGTTGGGTCCCTAGAGGACAGGCCTTCACACCCCCACTTGGTATGTTTTGCACTCTTGCGGTTGGTTGAAAACAGGAACAATCTGTTGTTTTCATAAATGTTTCTAAGGATGTTTACCCCTAAGCCATTGAGTTACGGTAATGAGCTTCCTGCTTTTGCTGGCTTGGCCTCCCCTGCTGAGGGCTATATATACTGTGTGAGAAAGTGGGATATGGGCTTGTCTGCAGAACCTGAAGTTGTGTTGTGTATTAATTCTGATGTCCCTTGCTCAGAAGAACGACAGTTGCCATGCTGGCATGGTAAAGTGGAGGTTTCCACCGAGATCTGAGAAGGGGTAGTGGACAGGGTCGTCTTAGGCTGGTAAGGATGGATTGGGGTAAAAAAAAAATGGGATCCACAAGCAGTAAGAGAGACCTGATATATCAGATAGCTAAATNTGTGTGAGAAAGTGGAATAAAGGGCTTGTCTGCAGAACCTGAAGTTGTGTTGCACGTTAATCCCTACATCCCTCGCTCAGAAGAATGACAGGTGCTGTGCTGGCGTGGCAAGTGGAGCTTTCCACCACGATCTGAGAAAGAAGGGGTAGCAGGCGGGGTCGTCCTAGGCTGGTAAGGACAGATTGGGGTAAAAAATTGGATCCACAAACAGTAAGAGAGACCTAATATATCAGATAGCTAAATTGTTAGAGCAACAAGGAACAGCGGTCAAAGAACTATAGAGGATCTTTAAAAGAATATAGCCACAGCAAGCCCATGGTTTTTGACAGGTGGAGGTTTGCACATCGCCAATTGGAAACAGGTAAAAACAGATTTGCAGAAACGGCTACAAAAGGAGGGTGCTGATAGCATCCCTATATCTACCTTTTCACTGTGGTGCCTGGTTCACGATGCCCTACTTACTGATAAAGGGAAAGTGAGACCAGAGGTTGTCACGGCTAAAGAAATACTTGAAGAAATACAGGAGGAGGAGACTCGCTGGTCCATAGGATCGGCAGAGTTGCATAGGGACCAAAAGGAAATGTCAGAGGTACCNTAAAGAAATACTTGAAGAAATACAGGAGGAGGAGACTCGCTGGTCCATAGGATCGGCAGAGTTGCATAGGGACCAAAAGGAAATGTCAGAGGTACCAAGGGGAACTTTGGAATCTGGCACAGGACTAAGGATAGCACCAAAGTCTGCCCGCTTTCAGGCACAAAACCAGATAGCAATGACTTCTGAGTCAGAAAATGGGGAAGACAGCCTCAGCTCTAGTGCAGGGAATAGTTTACCTGATGAGGAAGCACAGCTAACACAGGAAATTTAGGTACTTCAGAAAAGGCTGAAGCGCTGTAAGATGAATGATTCCTTATGTGTGCCATCAGCCCCATCTGCTTATAATGAGGATTCGGGAAGGAGGGAGTCCTGTTGGGGACTGGCAGATGAGTGGGAGGCCGAAGAGGGCTCAGGAAGAAGAGGAGGTGTCTGTTTTCAGTCCCGGCACACAGTTGCTCTGGTTATACAGATACCTGACCCTAACAATCCAGGACAGATGCTCAGACAACATGCGGCCTTGAGCTTTAAGGAGATGAAACAATTGAAAGGGGCCATGGTGGCATACGGCTCTCAGTCCCCGTTTACTCTTGCCATGGTAGAGTCGTTTGTGGCATTGAATCTTACACCTACCGACTGGAAGCAGCTATGCCATGCAGTACTATTGGGAGGAGATTACTTATTGTGGAGGGGAGAATATCAGGAAAATTGCTTACAAACAGCTAGGTTAAATGTGTAAGCGGGACAGGCACAGCACAATCTAGACATGCTAACTGGAGCAGGAGCTTATGCTGACTTGGCCAATCAAATTGTGCTCGATCCTGCTATATATTTCCAGATGATGGCTGTGGTTACTAAAGCTTGGAAAGCCCTGCCAAACAAGGCGGGGGGGGATCAGCTGTCAAAAGTTTTACAAGGGCCTTCAGAACCATTTCAAGACTATGTGGATAGGCTATTGCAGTTGGCAGGGAGATTGTTTGGTGATGTGACCACAGCTATGCCCATAGTTAAGCAGCTGGTATTTGAGAATACAGATAGATACTGTAAGGAAGCCTTGTGGCCACATAAGGCAAAAATCTTAAATGAATACATCAGGATCTGACGGGATATTGATGGGCACTTCATTCAGGGCCAGGTGATTCCCACTGCCATCAGGCCTGGGCAAGGACCCCGGACACCTGGGCATAAAACCTGCTTTAACTGTGGTGCCCCTGGACATAAAAAAAGAGAGAAAAAAAAGATGGAAAAAAAGGATTGTTCACAGCTCCCTCAGGGAGCTACCACCAGACCAGGAAAGTGCCCACGATGTAAAAGGGGGGGCCATTGGGCAAATGGATGTTACACACCTGCCCACCGCAGGGAAACTTAAGCTTGTCCATGTATCAGTAGACACCTTTTCAGGAGTAATTTTCACATCCTTGCATTTGGGAGAATGAGCAAAAGATGCC
>LOEQ01006548.1:85643-102387 GCA_001685075.1 Bramus lutescens | reverse complement strand
TTCTGATGTGGTTGAACAGTTGAATGCATGTTTGGATGGCCCTTGGAATTCCTCCTTTTTGAATTTCACCCTGCAGACAGCTCATCATATTGTTAATATTAATAAATCATGTGTTCCTGATGTGTCTGGATCCAGTCAGTAGAATGCCATGGTCCAGTTTGGGGGCTGGGTCAAGCGATTGTTTGGAATGCTCACTTGTACTGATATTGCTTTTGGGGTTATCTGTTTTTGGATTCTCTGCCGCTTTATGCGGCAATCCCACATATAGCACACTGTCACTTGACAAGTGTTGCTCGGGCTGTCTTCTGGTAATCAGGAAGTGCTCCAAGTCTGGCTGCAGATGCTGCAGAAGTCATGAGGGATCCCTACGATGGGCAACTGTCCTGGTATAGAAAGCTCGCCTAAGACAGGAATTAAGGCGTCCCATAGATGGGTAAGAGTCTCTTATCTGGGGGAGTACTAGGACAGGGGCTATCATGCTTTTAAAATAAAAGGGGGGAATTGTTGGGTCTCTAGAGGACAGGCCTTCGAACCCCCACTTGATCTGTTTTGCACTCTTGCGGTTGGTTGAAAACAGGAACAAAAACAGGAATGATCTGTTGTTTTCAGCAATGTTTCTAAGGATATTTACCCCTAAGCCATTGAGTTACGGTGATGAGCTTCCTGCTTTTGCTGGTTTGACCTCCCCTGCTGAGGGCTATATATACTTGTGAGAAAGTGGAATAAAGGGCTTGCCTGCAGAACCTGAAGTTGTGTTGTGTGTTAATCCCGATGTCCCTCACTCAGAAGAATGACAATTGCAGTGCTGGTGCAGCACCCTGCTAAGTAGTACTCCATTGTGTACATGTGTCACATTTTCTTTATCCATTCTTCAGTTGTGGGACACCTAGGTTGTTTCCAAGTTCTGGCTACTATGAATCAAGCTGCTATGAACACAGTTGAGCAAGTGTCCTTATGGAATGGGTTTTCATCCTTTGGGTATATGCCCAAGAGTCTTGAAGTAGATTGATTCCCAATTTTCTAAGAAACCATCACAGTGATTTCCAAAGTAGCTGTACAAGTTTGCGCTCCCACCAACAATAGAGCAGTATTTCCTCCAACTCTGCATCCTCTCCAGATAAGCTATATTTTGCATGTAAATGCATGGAACTAGAAAAAAAATCCTGAATGACATAACCCAGACCCAGATAGACAAACATGGTATGTACTCATTAATAAGTGGATATTAGACATAAAGCAAAGGATAAGCAGTCTATAGTCCACAATCCCAGAGAAGCTAAGTAACAAGGAGCACTCTAAGAGAGGCATACATGAATCACCCTGGAAATGGGAAACAGACAAGATCTCTTGAATAATTGGGAGTATGAGAAAAGGAGGAAGGGTAGAAGAGGAGGAAGAGAGAATGGGAGGGGGGAGAAAAGGGGAGGGAGGAAGAGAACATGAGGGAATGGGATGCTCAAGAAGGAGGAAGAACACAGAGAGAGGGCAAGGAAAAGATATCTTGCTTGAAGGTGCCATCCAAGGGGTAGTGAGAAACATGGCACTAGGGAAATTCTCAGGAATCCACGAGGATGATCCCATGTAAGACTCTAAGCAACAGTGGAAAGGATACCTAAACTGGCCTTCCTCTGTAATCAGATTGATGACAACCTAATTGTCATAATAGAACCTTCATCCAGCAACTGATGGAAATAGATACAGAGATCTACAGCAAATAACTGGACTGAGCTACCAGAGACCAGCTCAAGAGAGGGAGGAGAGATAATAAGAGCAAGGGGTTCAAGACCATTTGGTGATACCCACAGAAACAGCTGACCCGAGCTAGTGAAAGTTCCCTGATTCTGGACTGATAGTGGGGGGAACCTGCGTGTGACCAAACTGCCCACTGAATGTGGGGGACAGTTGTGTGGCTTGGGTAATCTGTGGGACCATTGGCAATGGGTCCACAATTTCCCCCTAGTGCTAGAATTGGCATCTTGAAGCACATTCTCTTTGAAGGGATGCCTTGCTCAGCCTAGATACAGGTGGTGGGGGAGGACCTTCATTTTGCCTCAAAGTGAAGTGTCAAACTTTGTTAACAACCTATGGTAAGCCTTACCTTTTCTGAGGAGTGGAAGGTGGGTGGGGGAGGAGAGTTGAGTGAATAAGGAAGGGAATGGGAGTGGGGATAGCTATATAAAATGAGACAAGATTATTTTTAAAAAGTTACAAATAAAAACTATCAAGAAAACACCTCAGTGATAAGCCTTACCAACAGACTGGGCCACATAGAAGACAGAGTATCAACACTAGAAGACAAAATAGAGAAACTGGATTCCTCACACACACAAGGAAAATAAAAATTTAGCAGAGACCATGCAACATCTTTGGGACACCATTAAAGGTTAAAATCTATAAATGATGGGCATAGGAAAAAGAAGAATTTCATATCAAAGTCTGGGAAAATATTTTCCCTTTTAATTAAAATATATTTATATAACTTTCACCTTTTATTTCCTCTTTCTACCTTTCCCATGCCCTTTTTTCACAATCCCTCCCATGCTCTCTCTCAAATGGATAGCCTCTTTTGTCTTTGATTTCTGTGTGGGGGGGGCTTCACTCATATATGCATCTAGACTTGTCCTCTTGCATTCATGTCCAAAATCCCAGGGTTACAGTGTTGTGTCACTTTGGCAACTTTGTAATAAGAATTTATGTTGCCAAGTCTATGCTAAGGGACTTGATCCTTACAACCACCTCATGAAGTATGGCCTTCACTCCCTGTCTGATAGGTAAGGAACAGTGTCTCAGAAAGGGAGGACACTTGGGAAGGATCACACTGCTGGTAAATAATAAAAATGGAATTAAGATAAAAACAATTTCTTTTAGTTTTGAGGCAGTGTCTTAGTCTGTAGACCTGCATGCCCTTGAAATTGTGACTGTCCTGCTTCAGCCATAAAAGTGTGGAAATCACAGGTATGAGCCACGATGGTTGATTCCATATAAATGACTTGCTAGTATCCCATTTATAGCTGAGGATCCTAATGGTTTGTGGTACATGACCTGCAACCTTACATCCAACCTCATGAGATCTCCAGTCACTTCATGATGACAGATGTTAACCACCAAGTTTAATATATCATTCTGTCCTATCAAGGTAGAAGTGAGAGGAGCACAGCACTAATGTCACAGGTTGCCTTCCTCTCTCTCAGCTCTTGTGTGCAGGCCAAGCATAAGGAGAAATGGTGAAGCTAAATTCTTTTTTGAGTCCCAGATGAGCTGATTCTGTGAAACCAAGCAGCTACTAAAATTCCAGGGCTGGAAGAAGCAGAAGTTACAAGCATTTTTCCATGAAGCTGGACTGCTTTCAACAGGAGAGGCTGGGAAGCCTGAGGGAGCAAAGTGAGCACTGGGGCCAGGAGCACTTCTAAGCAAGAGTCCAGATGGGAAACTGCCTGACCTTTAATCAATATTTCCCAATCGAGGCTTTATATCTCTGTTTTCCTGTAACTACTGCTTGTTCTCTGAATGATTGGTATAAATCCATCCATTTCTACTAAAACAGTAGTCTGTCTCCATGTTTACCCATCCTTGGATGCCAGAATTAACCTGTAAAGTGTGAACCTTGTCCGATCTCTGCAGATGCTAACAAACCCATGACTGATTTGTCCATTCCACAGTTTCTCTATTTAATCCATATGTTCCCAGAGAGTTGGTATTGAGAATTGGAGTTCATATTCAGCCTCTGGCTACCTGCCCAGCTCATCTGCTTGGAAGCAGGATAATGCAGTCATGGAGACACAATTTAAAATCTGTCTCCTCTAATTGACAAAAGACTCCTGCTACCAATTACAATGACCTAATTTTGCTTTCCTTTCTTTACTCACATGCTCAAAGGAGAAAACTGACCTCTCCAGTTGATCTCTGACCTCCATATGAGGACATGGGTCCCTAAACCACTATTAATATTTTAAAAGAAAAATCATGCCCTCTCCAGATCAATGGTACATGATCTAAAGGAGAGAAGCCTGTGAAACTGATGCCTCTCCTGCTTATTGGGCATATTCCTCTTGCTAGTCCATCTGCTGGGCTCTCCAAACCCTGAGGGATATTGCTCTGTGTGCAACAAAATTGTTTCCTGAAGAGGCCGGCCCCAAGTGGTCTGGTTAACAGTCAGGGGGATATCTGTTGTTTCTTCTCCACCAAGTTTCTGCCCTCAAGATTATTTATCTTCTACCTAATACTAGAGCCAATTAAAAATTTTTCTCCAATCTAAGCTTTATTGAAATTTCAAATGCTGTTAATGAACAGCTTGCTGTATCTAGAAGATTGTCACTTTGCTTTAAATAGGAGAGGACTGCATTCCTTTGAATATATAACCATAACACGCCCATCCATGGTGTCATGTGATTTTTCATATATGGCATCGCATTCTATCTTGTTATTTTGCAAAAATTGCTGCTGAACCTACAGGAATGAGAAATGACAAAAGAAATTCTTTACTTGGCTCCTTCAATGGCAACGTTATGAAAAATCATGGCACAGTTTCATATTTATAATATTAAATTTGGGAAGAAGGAAATGAAATCAGCACAAAAACCACATTTGTACATGCTTATTGTGGCAATATTCACAGTAACTAAGGTAATGGGGTCCACATGAGAGGTTATTTATTGGGTGAATGCATAAAAAAGAATCCAAATATAACACTAATCTGTTTACCATTTACATATCAATATCATTACTTTAAGTTATATCTACATTGCAAGCATGTGTGTGCATGCATGCAAACACGCACACAGACACATCTGCCTCTGAAAGGACATGGATTAGACACCCCTTAGGTCATTTACTAGACATTGTGTTATTGCTATGGACAGTCAAAATAGATAGAGGATGCTAGATATATGAACAAAATCAAATTACACACAATTACATAAACCAATATATTATTGTTTGCATTATTAGGAAAGAAGATTAAGCTAGTGAGGCACCATGGAATGATAAACAGACTACTGAAACACACTAGTCTCTCATTTCTCTACACTATAAAGTTATACATAGGATGACAATTGTAAAATAAAGTATCTCATCATAGCAGTAAAATTGATGATGACTTTGCTAACCTTAAAATTACTGAGTCTAGGTAGCAAAATAGGTAAATGCAGTTGCTGGTAAAGTCTGATGACTTGAATTCAATCCTAGAAATGCATATGAAACTGAGAGATGACAATTGACTCCACAAAAAAATGTTCTCTGACTTCCACATGTAGTCACAGCACATGGGTCAGCATGTATGTATTATATAGTTACATAACCATGAGTAATAAATAAAAATTTAAAAATTCTGAGTCCGACACATGTCTCTTGCAAGGAAATTATTTCAAACATTGTTCTCTGTGATCGAAGGGGATTTCTCAGTATTTCTTGATCCCAAGATAGAAAAAATTGTTGAGAAATTTGGAAAAGGACAAAAGGGAGAGAAATGAATATTATAGTGAGTGCAGATAGTGATAGTGTGAATTACACGATTGATTTGTATAATAGAGAAGCTGAAATCAGAGAATGAGAACCTCCAGGTATGAAATAGAGGGAGCACATTATACTTTAAAGATCCCACCAGAGAGCTCTGAGCTGTGTGATCATGGACACATAAGCTATGCTGAGTACCTCAGTAAAGAAATTTTCTATTAATTCCATCCCAAAATGTTTCTTAGTGCTCCCTTTATATCTTTATTCCTAAGGCTGTAGATGAAGGGGTTCAGCATAGGGGTGATCACACTATATATAACTGAGGCTCTTGCAGTTGACTGTGAGTTTTCCATTGAAGCAGAACCGAGGTAAACACCCAGGCCTGTGCAATAGAATAAAGAGACAACTGACAGGTGAGACACACAGGTGGAAAATGCTTTGTACTTCCCTTGCAGTGATGCGATTGCACGTATGGTTGAAACTATCTCAGAATAAGAATAAAGGATGCCCATCAGGGGACAGCACACCCGCAGCACAGCCGCAAAATAGATAACCACATCATTGGGAAGGGTGTCAGAGCACGCATGATGTACTACTTGATTGAGTTCACAGAAAAAGTGTGGGATTTCTAGGTCTGCACAGAAGGACAATCACAATGTTATTAAACTTTGTGTTGTGGAATGAAGGATATTCATGATCCAGGATGCTAGGACCATCAGCACACAGAGTTGAGGGTTCGTGATGACAGTATAATGCAGAGGGTAACAGATGGCCACATACCTGTCATAGGCCCTCAAAGTCAGCAGAAAGATTTCCAACCCTGAATAGAGTATAAAGAAGTGCATTTGGGCAATGCAGTTCCTATACATGATGACATTACTTTGTGTGTATATATTCACCAACATCTTTGGGATGGTTGTAGAAGTGAAGCAGACATCCACAAAAGAAAGGTTGGAGAGGAAGAAATACATGGGTGTATGCAGGTGGGGGCCTAAAGTCGTTGCCAAGATGATGAGTAGGTTCCCAAGCATGGTGATCAAGTACACTGTCGGGAACAGCACAAATAAGGAAGGCTGCAGTCTTAGATTCTTGAAATTCCAAGAAGGAGAAAATGTGAACTTTGTGAATCATTCGTTGGTCCCATTTAGTTGATGTAACTAATGAGAAGAGAGAAGGCATGAAAATATGTGGCATAATTGTGAAACCTTAGAAAATCCCTACCCCTGTATATCCCTGTATCCAAGACTTGAATTCCCAAAATTTATATATGAATGGGGTCTGTAATAATCCATAACTATAGGCCCATATTTCTTTATGGTGCAGCAGCCAGGCTCTGAAGCCATAGGCTCACCTGAGGTGGTCACGTAGACCTGCAGACAGCCTCAACAATAGCCAGGATGTGCTACTCCTTCTCTTTTGTTAGAAATGTAGATCACCTGGGCAGAGGTGTTTGCTGAAGCTGACGACTTAATTGCAGGTGCTGTCCCTAGCCACATGTTCCCCCAAAAAGAGAATATTAATAAGGTATCCACCTCAGTTGAGGGGGGATATGGATTAAGAGATGTTTGATAATAAACGCAGGTAGATCTTAAGGGAAAGAGAAGCCTGAGATGCCCTTGCGTGATGATGGTGTAAGCTGTGTCTGGTTATTCCTTGTGCCTCCATACCAGTCCAGTGAGGAAAAATATGTTGGGGCCCACGGGCCCTAACATAATGGTGCCCAATGTGGGGCTGACCACTAAACCCCGAGACAAAAGACAACATGGTGCTGACCATCACCAGTACATGTCAGAGTCAGAGATGACGTACCAAGGGTTTTAGCTACTTACCCTGTAATCACCTCTGATGAACCATACATATAGTGTTAAACACCCAAAAGAGAATTTAGAGAATGTAAATCATTTAGAGAATGTAAATGGAAAACTATAGGTATGAATGATCTAAAAGAAATTAAGCAAGCTACAGTATCTTATGGTTTGTATTCATCATTTGTTAGGAAAATGGTGAAAACATGGGCTTCAAGCAAAAAAATCTAGCCGATATGAATGGATTCAATTAGTTTCAGCAGTCCTGGAAGATGGGCCACAACTACTGTGGAAATGCTATGAATGAGATGAGGCAAAAATTTTTAGAACAACGGGGGAAAGTAAAAGGATTTGAGACTTCTCAAGATCAAATTCTTGGCAAGGGCACTTATGCTGATCCACAGGATCAAGCTCTTTATAATGAGCATATCTTATCCCTCTGCCACACAGCAGTCTTAAATGCTTGGGACAGGATTAAAGAACTAAGAAAAGAATTGAATCATATGCTAGGGTTAAGCAAGGCCAAAGAGTACCCTTTAGTGACTTATTACAAAGATTAATTAAAGCTTTACAAATAGGGGTAACAGACTCAGAAGCTAGATGAGCACTTATTGAATCTCTGGCTTTTATAAATGCCAACTTAGAATGCAAAAAGATACTTGGGACTTTAAAAGTTAGATCAGCACCAATGGATAAGTGGATCCTGTATACAAGGAATGTTGAGACATTTGATTATAATACTGAGGCTTGGGTAGGAGAATCAATTTCCAAAGGTATGAGGAGACATCAGAATGTCAAATGTTTTAATTGTGGTAGGATAGGACATCTAAGAAGGGATGGCAGACAAGGTATTCCTAGAAACAATGTCTCTTCTGGGAAATACAAAAATAGAAGATCTCAAACTTCTGGATTATGTAGAAAAACGTGGCAAAGGCCAACATCAGACCAATGAATGGATATCAGCAAAAGACAAACAAGGCAACCCAACACCATTGAGAAACTACTTGGGAGTGCTCCTTGCAGGCTCCGAGGCCAAACATGTTCCAGTCGTTCCCAACCACCATGGAAGACATGTCTTATCAGGAAAATTAAAAAAAAGTCAGTGCTTGCTTTAAAAAAAACATACTGCTCTTCATGATGGATTAAACATGAAGGATGAATCAAAAATTTGAATAGAAATAAAAAACATATTTTAGCAAGTTTCTATAAATGAACAAAGACCAAAGTTAAGAGTGCATATTAATAACATTGTAATCGTGGGATTACTAGGCATGGGTGTGGATATGACTATCATTACTCCAGAATTTTGGCATCCAAATTGGCCTCTTCAAGAGGCAGATGATCAATTCCTAGGAATTTGAGCCCTATTTCAAGTAAAACAAAGCAAGAGATTGGTTGAATGCATAGGGCTAAAAGGACAGAGAGAAAGGGTAAGACCATATGTGGCTAATATCACAGTGAATTTAGAGGGTCATGACCTGCTGTAGCAGTGGAATACCCAGATTAACATTCCTGTAGTTCCAGAAACTCATGTTTCTGGGAAGAATATTTTAAGTTATCATAAAAAAGCCACCAGCCATTCAGGCTGTACAAGAACACAAAATAACTAGCAAACCTTCAGAGGTACCAATGGCCCAACCTTTAAAATGGTTAACTGAGGAACCAATATGGACTGAACAATGGCCTTTAGCAGAAGAAAAACTGCAGGCTTTAGAAAATCTGGTACAAGAACAACTAGATGCTACCATATTGAAGAATCAACCAGCCCTTGGAATTCTCCTGTATTTTTTCTTAAAAAGAAATCTGTAAAATGGAGAATGGTGACAGATCTAAGAGCTTTCAACCTAAGGGCCCTCTATAACCTGGAATTCCTTGCCTTCACAATTATCTAAAGGATGGCCTCTTAAAATTATTGATTTAAAAGACTGTTTCCTCACTATACCTATACAAGAAAATAACAGAGGAAAATTTGCCTTCACAGTGCATAGTCATAACAATTTTCAACCTACTAGAAGATATCAATAGATTGTCCTCCCACATGGAATGCTCAATAGGCCCATCCTCTGCTTTGTATACAGGTCAGCAATTGGAAATGATATGTGAATAATTTCCTAAATCTATAATTTACCATTACATGGATAACATTTTGCTATCTGATTCAAATGTACTTTAGAAAGGATGTTTGAAGAAGTAAGGAAAGTTTTTGCCTAAATGGGGATTACAAAAGGTCCTGAACAAATACAAAGAGGAGATTCTGTCAATTACCTATGTTATAAAATATGTTTAAAGAAAATTAGAACACAAAAGGTGCACATTAGAAGAAATCAATTACAGATTCTTAGTGACTTTCACAGATTTATAGGTGATATTTTCAGTCTACATCCCACTGTTGGGATAACACCTGAACTAATAATTCATTTAAATGAAGCCTTAGATTGTGACGAAAACTTAAATAGTCCTGGGAATTAACAGATTAAGCTGAGAAAGAATTAACTGTGGCTGGAGAGAAATTTCAGGAGGCACATGTTGATCAGGTGGATCCAAATCTTAATTGTATTCTAGTCATATTGCCTTCAGGATTTTCCCTGCAGGAATTTTAATGTAGAGGGAAGATAGTATCATAGAATGGATCTTTTTTATTACATAAGCAAAGTAAGAAATTAAAAACTTATATGGAAAAGGTCTCTGAATTAATTATAAAAGGAAAATTGAGACTTAGTCAACTAGCAGGAATAGACCCAGCAGAGATTATACTGCCTTTTACTATCAATGGAATTAAAAAAAATAATANTATATATGACAGCAATGAACCCTGGCAAAGAGATTGTGTTAATTTTTGGGAGAGATTAATAGCAATTATCCCAAATGCAAAAGAATTAACCTTAAAGGAGAACTACTTGCATTCTTCCCCACATTGTATGTCTCACACCAATAACCATAGCCTGTACATTCTATACTGATGCAAATAAATCAGAAAAAGTGGGTTACAAATCAGAAAATTTAAGCAAATTGGAACAAAGTCCTTATAATTCTGTGTAAAGGACAAAAGTATAAGCTATTCTCATGGTACTAAGGGATTTTAGAGGATCTCTCAATATAGTCACTGATTCACAATATATAGAAAGAGTTCTCTTATATATTGAAACCACTGAATTTATACCAGATTATACAGAATTGACTTCATTATTTACTCATGTTCAACATATAATCAGGAATAGGCTTTGTACCCTATATGCAACACACATCTGATCCCTTACAGGTCTGCCAGGTCCTCTAGCACAAGGTAATGCCAAAATTGATTAATTATTGATTGGAAATGTGCTGAAAATCTCAGAAATTCATAAAATACATCATATCAATGGCCAAGATTTAAAAAATAAGTTTTCATTACATGGCAACAAGCTAATGAAATAATAAAGAGATGTCCTACTGGGTCTTTTTATATCCAAGCACTGCTACCTGCTGGGAGTAAACCAAATGGTATCCAAAGAAATAAAATCTGGCAGATAGATGTGCTCCACTTTACATAATTTGGAAAATTAAAATATGTACATCACACCATTGACACTTATTCATGTTTTCAATGGACAACTGACTTGAGCTCAGAAAAGGCTTATTCAGTAATCATGCATTTATTAGAAATTATGGCCAACATGAGTATACCTGTACAAATAAAGACAGATAATGGTCCATCATAAGTCCCTAAGATAATAAAACTTTTTTCTTATTATAATATAAAGCATATTATAGGTATACCAAAAAATTCTTCAGGTCAGGCAGTTATAGAAAGATCAAATTGAACTATAAATGATATGTTTAACAAACAGAAAGGGATGGAAAACTTCCCCAGAAATAGATTGCATAATGCTTTATTAACCTCCAATTTCATCAATGTTGAGAGAGACACTGGGTAATAGAAAATACATCTGAATTAATTCAACCACTGTATATCAAGGATATGTTGAACACAGAATGAAAACCAGGAGGTGTGCTATGTTAAGGAAGGCATTTCGCTCTTATTTTTACAGGAGAAAAGCTATGGATACCATCAAAATTATTAAAGATTCAGTTTGAAAAAGCAAAACCTCCTGAGAAAGAGAAATGACAGCTCATCCACAAAGGTGGCAATCATACAGGTGGTGAGGAAACCTCATAAGGGTTGGGGCAGGGTTCTGTTCTTGTCTTTGCAGGAAAATACTCATTTTCAAAAATTTGAATTTGTTCTGCCTATATTGACAGTTTATCAATTGTTTTCTTCTGTGTTCTGCAGAATGTCTGGCAGACTCTTCAATGAAGCAGCTCTGAATGACTACCCTATCTTTTTTTGACGAGTTCAACAGTCACTTTTCTGTGGGTCCTACATGTTTAGTTTATACAGCATACAGTCAAAAAATTCAATCAAGAGAAATTTTCTTTCCCAAGTAATTGGCACTGCCAGAAGCAGATGTATCTCATGTCAAGAAAAGTTTAAATTCTTAAAACATTTTAAATGCCATATTCTGTAGTAGGTCTTTGAAGTGTTTGAAGATTACCTAGTCATCTGAAATATATTTTGGCATATCTAGAAAACCTAACTAACACAACTGTAAGTTTGATTATTGTAGACGACTATTTATTTGTATTTCTTAACCATACATTGCACTTTTACAGGCGCTGCATGAGCATAATACCTTAAATAAGAGTAGAAAGATTCATATAGTATAACAAAATTAAGGTATTCGTTTCAGTATCATACCTCCTTTTTTAGAAAGAGATGGATTATGGCAATTAACCATTTATAAATAGCCCTTTTTAAATGGAAACAAACATCCATAAACAATATTTGGGAACTTGAATATAGTTTTATAGACTATTTCCTGCCGATTTGGGGCACTGTTAACCTTATGAGGAACCTGAGAAAATTTAGAGTTGTGGTTAAATCTTGTGTGTAGTAGTCTGTGAGTCTTCATAGTCTTAGCCAGTGGCCTTGAAGCTGTTGTGGATGCTGAATCTGCTCTGCTATCATTTCCATTGGTGACCTTTCAGGGGATATTGCTCAATCAAACCATATTAAACTAAAAGGAATCCACAGCTTCTCATCTTCCGTGTAAACAAAAGCAGAATCTCTTTTCCAAAGCAACATATCTTTAGACCCAAATTTTGAAGTAAAGATGCCTTTACATTTGTTTAGCTTGTGGCCCCCAAAATACAATATCTCTCTGCAGTTAGCTCATTAACCATCAAAACATTCAAAGAAAACACAATAGTATACATCATCCAGACTCTCTATTTTTATCTTTATAAGGCTTTTAAAATACTGCTTTTACCGTCTCTTTAAAGACTTTGTTTTATTATTGAAACTATGTCTTTCTTTCTATAATTGCCTGTACCCATATTCTTTGTTTCTTGTGCCTATGTACATTTTTTAAATACACAGTGATCTGTTTAAAGATTTATTTTTGTCTGAATCTGTCTTTATTGCACATCTGTAATCATTTTCTGACCAGGAGAGTTTTTAAATTGTTAAGTGGGCGTGCATAGGACCATTTCAGTGACTTTGGTTGCTGGTTCCATCCTATTCAGCTTCCCAACATATTTGAACTATATTCTCTCCAAACTCTGGGAGCTATGCTTACCACCCATGGGAAGCAGCAAGCCCATTCCGCCAGCAAGCAACTTGTTTCACACTGCCCATAAACCATTTTTGTCTGTATAAATAAAAGCTAAATCTGCCACACAGTGTGTTGCACAGCTTGGAGATGCCTCTGTATCACAGTGGAAGTCTGCCATGTTGTTCTCATGGCCAAATGTTGGCATCTCTGCATCATGACCTGCATGAGAGACAATTAGGAAGTGTTTTTGGCTCCAATAATGTGTTCTAGAACATCCGCCCCAATTTTTTTTAAGCTTTTTTAGGTTTATGTGGCAATTCCTGCCCCATGTTCATCTAGGGTCATTTGTAATTGGAGACTATGCTTTCATATCCTGGCTGCTCAGTCCCAAGTAATCATACAGAAACTTATATTAGTTACAAAATGTTTGGTCAATGGTTCAGGAGTATTGCTAGCTCTTACATCTTAAATTAACCCATTTCTATTACTGGCTCAGCCATATCTGATGGTAATGGCAGAAGTCATAAAGCCAGCACAACTGTTTAATAAAGATCCAGCAAAGTTGAGCCACATGGTGGCCACTGTGCCACCATTGGTTTTCATCTTAATATTTGTGCAATTTGGGAATATTGGATTGATGGAAAATTTCTTATGAATCATTTATACCTTCTCCCAGGAATGCTATTTATAAGCTTCTCCAGGACAGTACTGAGCATACTATATCCCCCATACTTTAGTGAGATAGCTTTATTTAACTGAAGGTCTTATTTATGCCTTAGAGGTTGTGACACACTTAGAGAAGCCAGGGGTTTCTTTATGAGGTGTGAAATTTTTGAAACATCTGTCCTTGTACTTACTCAGGAACAAGATAATCAAAACAAAGTAAACTTAAAAAGTTGATCACAGTTCAGATTACAAGACTGTTCCCACTATATATTCAGGCAATTATGTGGTATATACAGCAAAAAAGTTAGATTAGGTAAAGTTACCTCAGTCCTACATTATGGGCAAAGAATAATCTAGAAAGATGATAAAAAGTATTGCATAAAGATATAAAATATAAACATTGTATTATGCCAGAATTTGAGTAATAACAGCAGCAAATTTTGCTTGAAGGTTATTTCTTGGGTATTATGATCATTAAGAGTTAATAACACACTGCTTGGAACATGCCAGTATACCTGTGATGGCTTGAAGATTGTTTTGATCAAATGTCCTTATAACCACAAAAATGTCTGAGAAGAACTTGTCATATGCTACTAGATTCTTAAAAATTAGGTTATGTGGTTAATGAGTAAAAATGATAACTCTATTTATCAATGATGTCAAAACTAGAGGGAGAATGTATATGTATCTCCCAGCCTTTCTGAAATAAGTCATACTTGATCCTGCTGCATAATTATTGAAAGGTACCATTGAGTTTAGTTTGCTAATTTCTTGCATTGAAATTTTAATTTAAAGACAAAATTTTACAATTTTTTATCTATGAACTTGAATTTGTATTTTTTTACAAAGCAACACATTTTTCCTCATTAATCTTCTATGTGGCAGGCCTAAGGAAGATATAATCAGCATACTTGTGGCACTGACGCATATCGTGTGGTCCTATACATAAATTAGGATCAAGTGTTGCAAAATCTCCCTTATCATCTTAAGTTTTATTAATCTGGGTCTCTTCTCGTTTTCTTTTAGTTAATTTACCTAAACTTTTGTGAATCTTGTTAATATTTTCAAAGAATCAATTCATTTCATTGATTCTTTGTGTTGATGTTTTTTTCATTTCCGTTTCAATCATTTCGATCCGGATTTTGACTATTTCTTCCTGTTAACTCTTTTTGTGTTAGCTCTTTTTTGGTTAGATACTCTCATTGTGTGGGGTTATTCTCAAGTTTTGGAGCCAACGTTGTTTCATGTACATATGCTTAGAATTGTATAACCTCTTGTTGAGTTCTTCCCTTAATGAATATGAAGTAAACTTCCTTATTTCTTCTGACTAGTTTTGAAGTTTCTTTTATCAAACATTAAATTAGCTACGTCCACTGGTTTCCTAGTTCTATTCATTTGAAATACTATTTTCTGTCCTTTTACTACAAAGCAGTGTTCATTGTTGATAGTGAGGTGTGTCTCTTATAGGCAGCAGAAATAAGGATTCTGTTCTAAAGCTATCCTGCTAGTCGGTGTCTCTTCATTGATAATTGAGATCATTGAAAAGTTATTATAAAACAGTGCTCATTAATTTATTTCATTTTGTTGCTAGTGTTGCTTTCATAGATTTCTCCTGATGAACTGTTTTAGAATTATACCCTATAACCTTTTGGTTATGTTTATCCCTGTTTTCAGACAGAGCTATTTCTTCCAGTATCCTCTGGAAAGGTTTTTTAGTAGTTATACATTTTAAAACTGTTTTTATAATGAAAAGTTTTTCTTTTTATCTCTTCTTCAATTTTAGTGTACAGTTTTTTTGTTATAATAATTTGATTTGACAATTGTGATGGTCCAGAACTTGTTATGTATAGTTCTAAGTTTTTCTGACTTTAAAAGATTCTGTCAGTAATTAAGTGTTATTATGATAGATCTACATTCATAAGTGTCTTGACTTATGTATAACAGCATAGATTGTCAGTTGTTTTATTGAGCTTAGACATTCTGATAGGTGTAAGATGAAACCTCAAAATAGTTTTGATTTGCATTTTGCTGATGACTTTGGATGGTGGACATTTCTTTAAGTATTTCTCAGCCACTTGAGTTTCCTCTTTTGAGAATTCTCTGTTTAGATCAGTACTCCACTTTAACTACCTTTTTCTTGATATCTAGTTTTTTGAGTTCTTTATATATTGTGGATATTAGGCCTCCATTAAATGCGTAGTTGGAAAGGACCTTTTCTCAGTCTGAAGACTGCCACTTTGTCCAAATAATGGTATCCTTTGATATGCAGATCTCCAGATTCACGAGGTTATATTCATTAGTTATTAATCTTAGCGCCTGTGTTAACAGTGCTCTGTTCAGTATTTTTCTTGTGTCACTGAGTTGAAGGCTATTGCCCCACATTTTCTTCTATCAGATTTAATACATCTGGTTTAATATTGAAGTTTATGATTCATTAGGAGTTAGTTTTATTCAAGGTGGGTGGATGTATGAATGTATTTGGATCATCCAATTCAACCAACATTTGTTACCATTATTATAAGATTCAAGATTCATGATTTGAGTAGGATATGCATTTTCTATGATTTTTTTGTTGTTTCTTTTTCCTTGCTGGTACTTGCACATACGGAGTTAGTTTTGTTGGTTGAGTTTTTCTTTCATTCTTTTGTGTATTTTATTTTGCAAATTCAACTTTGTTTATTTTAGTGGTGGAGTTTGCTATGCTTTTAGAGGACTACCTTGTACTTGGAGCTGAGGTATATTTCTCTCTTTGGGAATGGTATATAGAGCCAGAAGTTCTATCTTATGTTTTCCTCCTTGGATCATTGTTTGCCTGTTTCAGCTCAGGCCTCCTGTATGGGTATTCAACTTATGATATGAACAATGAATCAGCTCACTATTCTCCTGTGAGACTTATCCAGAGCCAGATTCAGTACCCACTGTGAATCCACAGCTTCTGAAACTGCTACAGACGGGCGGCGGTGGTGCTTGCCTTTAATCTCCACAGTCGGGAGGCAGAGGCAGGCGGATCTCTGTGAGTTTGAGGTCAGCCTGGTCTACAAGAGCTAGTGCTAAGACAGGCTCCAGAGCTACAGAGAAACCCTGTCTTGAAAAACTAAAAAAAAAAAGAAAGAAGGAAGGAAGGAAGAATGAAAGAAAGAAAGAAAGAAAGAAGAAAGGGAGAGAGAAGAAAGAAAGAAAGGGAGAGAAAGAAAGAAAGAAAGAAAGAAAGAAAGAAAGAAAGAAAGAAAG
>LOEQ01006548.1:63141-83173 GCA_001685075.1 Bramus lutescens | reverse complement strand
CCCTGCAGCAGGAGCTGAAGGGGCCCAGTGCTCCTTTCCCAGATGTTCCACCCCACCCCGCGATGACACCCACTTACAGGTCTTAAAAGTTGACCTCAGCTCAGGGACAGGACTCCTTGAATGTATTCTTATACCAGCATTTAGTCATCTATTCTTCCAACCAGTGTAGTTCGTGCCTGTTCTTCAAACTTTTGTGGTTTGCACCTCTTCCTATGTAGTCTGCTTTTCCAATTCTTGTGATTTACACCTGCGCCTATGTAGTATGTTGGGGTTGTGGCGAGGGCTTGACACAGGCAGAATGTTCAGGTGTTTGGAGTGGGGCGGTGGTGTGGGTCTTGGTTGGACGGCGTCCAATGGGGGGTGGGGCGGGCACAGCCCTGAACCAGGTATCTCCCATGCTTACAGGCTGGTGGGGACTGCACCAGAGCAGTGGAATTCCACCAGAGGTGGGGACAGGGTTCAGTTGTCTTGCTAATGCTGGGATGGGAAGTGGAAGGGCTAATTTTGTTCCTTAGCATGGGGATATCATGCTTTTCCAGCACCATTTTTTGAGTATGCTTTTTGTCTTTTTCCTCTATTGTAGTAAAAGACAATGAACAAAGTGACCTACAATTGGTTAAGCAACAGAGATTAAGAGGCCGTAGAATGTTTACCTCTAAATGGGTAATTTATGCCTCCCTCCAAAGACCCAGAGATCTTGAAAGAAGAGGGGCTGTGATGACCATAAATCCAGAGGTTGTGTGTGAGTATTATAAGGGAATGATGTTTGCTGCACAACATAGACAGTTATACCTATGAATCCACAGTAGTTGTGATGGTAAGCTCTCTTTTTGTCGGTACATGTTTCAAAGACCCTTCCCACATCTGTATGGATTCATTTCTGTGTACTCTGTTTTATTTATATTTACATATACCTTTTATTACTGTGATAAACAGGATGCCCAATGCAACCTGGAGAAAGAAGACTTTAATTGCCATATAGTTCCAGATAGTTTAATATTCCATGAAGGCAGAAAGTTAGAGGCATTGTGTCAGGAACAGAAGCAGAGTGCTCATATCCTGAACCAGGAATGTCCACAGCCTAAAGCAGTAGGCAGAGAGAGCAAATTGGGAATGGCACAAGTCTTTAAAAGTCTTTTAAAGAACTTACCCTCAATGATATGCTTCCTCCAACAAGATCATACCTCTTAAGGCTTCACAAAATTCATCACCAACTTGGAATGAAATGTTCAAATGACAGAGCCTGCAGGGACATTATTATTTAAACTACAATTTTCATTGCTTATATGTATATTTTATGCCAATATTATAGCATTATAGTATAGTTTCAGATAATCTATTATGATACCAATTGCAGTGTTCTCTCTGTTTAGAATAATAGCTTTTTCTACGTGACTCTTTTTGTTTTCATATGCATTTCGAAATTTTTCTATGTCTGTGAGGGATGGCATTGGAAATTTTGATAGGAATCACATTAGAATCTTGACAATACTCACAATATTAATTCTGACAATTCTGGAACACAGACTGTCTCACTGTCATCTAAATTTTCTTTACTTTCTTTTTCTGTCTTAATTTTTTGTTCTAGATGTCTTTTCTCTTCTTTGGTTATGACCATTCCTAGGTACTTTACTTTTTGTGCCTATTATGAATGTGTTACTTTCCCCAAATTGTTGCTCAAACAAGTTCTTTACTGGTATATATATAAGCTACTAAATTTTCCTTTATATTTTATTCTGTTCCTTAGCTGGACATACTTATGAGACATAACATAATTTTTCTGTTAGTATCTGGGATTCTGTTAAATGTAGAACCATATCATCTGCAAAGAGGAATGATGTGACTTCTTCATTTCTCCTTTTCCCTCTATTAATTCTTCTCTCATTGTTATAGTTAAGATTTCAAACAGTGTATTGGATAAGACTATGGTATACACAGGACAGTGAGCTAAAATAGAAGTGGAATTTGAAGTGTAAGGGAATCTTCCTACCTCAAGACCCAGCAATAGTACTCTTGGACGTATACCCAAAGGATGTTCAACCTTACTATAAGGAAATTTGCTCAGCTATGTTCATGGCAGCATTAACTGTAATAGCCATAACCTGGAAAATTCTAGATGCACCTCAACCAAAGAATGGATAAAGGAAATGTGGTACATTTACAAAACAGAGTACTACTCAGCAGTAAAAAAAAAAACAAAACAATAACATCTTGAAATTGGCATGCAAATGGATGGAGTTAGAAAAAAACATCCTGAGTAAGGTAATCCTGATCCAGAAAGACAAATACAGTATGTACTTGATCATAAGTGGATATTAGATGTAAAGCAAAGGATAAGGAGCCTATTGTCCATGACCCCAGAGAAGCTAGGTAACAAGGAGAATAATAAGAGAAGCATACGTAGATTTCCCCCCCGGGAATGGGAAATAGATAAAAATCTCCTGAGAAATTTGGGGGTGTGGGAGTTGGGGAAAAAGGGGGAGGACATGGGGATAAGGAAGAGGGAGGAGATCTTGAGGGAACGGAATGGTTGAGATGGGGGAAGGACAGAGAGGGAGAGCAAGGAGGAAACAATTATGGGGCTAGCAAGAATCCTGGTACTAGAGAAATTTTCAGGAATCCACAAGGACGACCCCAGCTAAGACACTAAACAATTGTGGAGAAGGTGCCTGAACTACCCTTACCTTAGTCAGATTGATGACTATCTTAAATATCATCATAGAACCTTCATCTAGCAACTGATAGTAGCAGATGCAGAGACCCACAGTGGAGCACTGGACTGAATTCCCGAATTCCATTTGAAGAGAGGGAGAAACAATAATACAAGCAAAGGGGTCAAGATCATGATGGGGATACCCACTGAAACAGCTTACCTGAGCTAATGAGAGCCCACCGACTCTGACCCGACAGCACGGGAACCAGCATAGGACCAAACTAGGCAGTCTGAATGTGGGCGACTATTGTATGGCTGGGACAGACTGTGTGGCCACTGGCAGTGAGAATCAGATTCATCCCTACTGCTTTTTCTGGCTTTTTGGAATCCATTCGCTTTGGGGAGGACCTTGGTCCTGCCTTAAAGCAATGTGGTAGACTTTGGTGACTCCCATGGGAAGCCTTACTCTCTCAGAGAAGTGGATGAGGGGTGGGGTGAATGGTGGAGGAGGCCGGTAGAGAGGAGGGATTGGGAACTGGGATTGGTATGTAAAATGAGAAGACAGTTTTCTTAAATAAATAAACACAATTAAAAAAAAGAATAAAATATAATCCCCAACTATAACATAGTAATATTAAATTAAAAGAAATGGTAATGAGCTCATCATACATGATATTAAGAATTCATATTGAAAAATTACAGTTTCTGATGTTCCTTCACCATGAATTTATATTTTGAACTTTTGTGTTGAGTGCTCCTTTTTAATTGTAAGAAAATTTATTACTATTTTAAAGATGAGAGCGTTCATTTATTATATATCATTTGAAATTAAATTATGCTTAAATATGTGGTATCAGATGATTGAAAATTTTGAAGAATTTCTTGACAAAATACAGGAAATGTCAAAATGAAGATGGTTGAATATTTCAGTGATAATAAAGAATAATAAATAGGATTACAAATTGAGAAAGCTTCCAAGAATATAATAGCAGGAGCATATTCTAATTCTACAGTGAGAACATAGCATCTCCTATCTGACCTAAGGATCTGAATCCTGCAGTCATGGGGAATTCTTGAGGCTCAACAGGTGTGAATTTGTTTCTATCTCAAAATTTTTTTCACAGCGCCTTTTATGTCTTTATTCCTCAGACAATAGATGAAGGGGTTCAACATAGGAGTGACCACGCTGTACAAAACTGAGGCTCTTGCAGTCGACTGTGAATTTTCTGTTACAACGGAACTCAGATATAAACCTATTCCTGTACAGTAAAATAAAGAGACAACAGAAAGATGGGATGCACATGTGGAAAAGGCTTTGTACTTCCCTTGAGCTGATGAGACGGCACCTATGCAGGAAAGAATCTTGTAGTAAGAGTAGAGGATGGCAATGAGGGATCCAGCTGCCAACAGCACAGGTAAAAGATACATGACAAGAACAATAACAAATTTGTCTGAACAGGTGAGTTGTAACACCTGATTCAGCTCACAGAAAAAGTGATTGATTTTCAATTCTGTACAGAAGGATACCTGCAGCACCATGAAGCCTTGTGATGAGATATGAAAGACATTCGCTATCCAGGACAGCAGAACCATCAGCACACAGAGCCTGGGATTCATGATGACTGTGTAATGCAAGAGGTGACAAATGGCCACATATCGGTCATAAGCCATTACGGTAAGCAGAAAGATGTCCAGTCCTGAAAAGAATATGAAGGAAAGCATTTGGGTGATGCAGTCTCTGTACATTATGAACTTACAATGTGACTGGAGGTTCAGTAGCATCTTTGGTACAGTGGTGGAGGTGAAACATATGTCCACAAATGACAAGTTGGAGAGGAAGAAGTACATGGGTGTGTGCAGGTGAGAATCTGAGATCGTGATCAGGATGATGAGCAGGTTCCCAAACACTGTGACCAGGTACATGGCCAGGAACAATCCAAAGAGGACAGGCTGCCACCTTGGGTCTTCTGAAATTCCCAGAAGAAGAAATTGGGAAACATGTGTTTCATTCTTTGACCCCATATGGTTTATGTTACTAAAAATTAAAAACGAAACAAAAAAAACAGAGAAAATGTAATAATGAGATTATGTAACCATATAGAAACACTATTATATTCTACAGTCAATCCCTGTATTCCTGGATTTTTTTTACATGAGTTTAATTTGCATAGTCCTCCCTCTAGTGTCTGGATCCATGTGACTTCTTTGGGGAACAAGGACTGAGAATAGCAGGAGCAGCTGTCCTTGTTTGCAAAGCCCTGTAGACCCTAACCCATATAGCAAAGCCTGTGGACCCTAACCCATATAGCAAAGCCTGTGGACCCTAACCCATATAGCAAAGCCTGTGGACCCTAACCCATATAGCAAAGCCTGTGGACTCTTTGCGGTATAATTCTGGGCATGACCCCAGGAGCGTATTGCTACGTTCTTGCCTTGCTTCTGTTATGAAAAACCATATTGCTGGCTACCTTTAGTCTTACTTTCTCAGACATGTATAAAACAGCTATTGCAAAAGAAAAATTTCTCCCGATTGCTCTCCTCTGAGTCAGATAGAAGGAATGTTGTTAAAAAAATATATACAGCAAACCTGATTCAGCTTCTAAAAAGCCTTTGATGTTTCATATGTGACCATGAATTCAGGAATTTTAAAGAACAGGATGCTGACTTTCCAATAAACCCTGTAACTAGTCTCAAAGAGTCAGAGTAGCTCATACAGTTTAATATTACATATATGTATAACTGTTCTGGGAAGAATTATTTTAACCACAAGAGTCTTGGAGAAATGCTAATGAATAGATGATAGCAGGAGTTAATGGGAACAATCTAGAGACGTGGGATGAAGTAGAATCACAGAAACTCACACTTCTCTCATTTCTAATAACTGTGCTTCTAGAATAAGAAGTTATCAGAGATGGACATAAGGACAAAGGATAAACTATTAAGAGTGAATTTCCAGGTTATGTTGCCTATAGGACAAATGGAAAAAGTTGACATATCCCCAGAGAAAATGGAATAATACTGGAAGTATAATGAGTTGATCCAGCTTTGACCAGTAAGTTGATTGTTGTCACAAGCCCACAAGACTACACAGCAAAAGTACAGCTTTGTTTTTTTTCTTTGCCCAATAAAGAAGCAGATTGTGAGAACTCAGATATTACCAGATGTAAATATTAACGAGTAGAGACAAAACTGTCCCTCATCTTGCATGATGCTATAACTGCAAATACTACCGACTGGGCACACTGTTATACTTGTAGGTGTGCCTAGTGAAAAACTCCCTTTGTGGCTTGCAACATGGCTCATGCTTCTAACATTAGGACTATAGATAAATAGGTAATGGTTACCAGTGGGAAAGTTGGGAAGTAGAGGGTAAAAGAAGCAAAGGAACAAACTGGTAACTATTGTAACCATTGCTAGAAACTTAAGAAAACAAATCTGATTGTAAAACTGTTCAAGAAACCCAATGAAATTGTATAAATAAAAATTGCCCAGGTTATCCAGGGCCACTTGTTTGAACAGCAGAGTGGTCACAGTTTCTTCCTTGTGCCAACTTCACACATCTGTCCCAGATCATCAAAAAAAAAAACATCTGAAGCAAGGCTCCCAGCATCCTAGCCTTATCCAACGTGGAAATATTCACTTACTCTCAGCTTTACTCAAAAACTATGCATTAAAACATTTAAACATTAATCCTTGTAATGAATGAGGGTTTTTTTTTTTACCTTAACACAAACCTTGACATTTCTGGAAAGAGAGAATCTTTATTTTAAAAAATACCTGCATAAGATTCAACTGTGCAAGCTTGTGGCACATTCTCCTGATTGAGGATTGATATGGGTGAGCCAAACCAATGACCAGGTGGTTCTTGTATGAGAAAACAGGCTCTGCCTTAGCAATTGGGAACCAAAAGAGGAAGGCAAATCCAAAACCTTTTCCATCTCTCTAACGAACAAACCTACCATTAGATTTACAGAATGTCCTTAAACAAATAAGGTAAGAAGACCAGGACCAAGACAACCAAGATTCAGTGTCCTGTTATTCCACAAGCCCTACAACACTGTTTGTTTTGTATTTCTCTGAAGAAACAAAACATCAAGAAAAACAAGGAAGAGACTGTAGAATGTATCAAGCTTTTGGCAAACAGAATGAAGAAGGCAAAAAGCCTGGAGCTGGGTGAGTAGAGAGGAGATGAGCATATGGAATGGGAAAAATAGGAACAAAATATACTGCATAAATTTTTAAAAGAAATTTAAAATTTAGAGTCTTTAGAAGTAACAAATTATCAGAACTTGTGGCAGGGGAAAATGATGAGGAACAAAGTACCTTTGATGCTGCTGAGACATGAAGATACCAAAAGTAACTCAGATCACTAGTTTCATTTGCATATTAATGTGGCTGAAAAGGGGGTTTATCAGTTGAAATTACCTCTTTGCTACTTACATGTGACACAATTTTTATGTGTCTTGCCTCAATAATATGTCTCTATGTGTCTCATTTTGGAATATATTGAACAAACCTTGTCCTATCAAATCTATTCAGGCACCCATAGCCATATAGACCACACATGCACACAACACAAACACACACACACACACACATACACACAAACACACAAAGCACAAGCATACATCAATGCACACAGTTCCTGAAAACAAGTCACAAAACATGGTCTCGTGACCTCATGTGATTCTTGGTCTCTTATTAATATCATGGGCTTCTTGCCCCTGTCACACTATGGACATTTTTCCCTGTGTTATTCTAAAACTTTCCATTTTGAAGTCTTTGCAAAGTCCAATAAGCATATTCTACTTCTGACTTTTGTTTCCTCTAACATGCGAAAACCTTCCCACAACATGTTCTCTGAAATCCTGTACTCACCAGAAAACTTCTTCTTCACACTTAGTTTAATTCTTCCTGTGGCTAATTAATCCATGCTGCCATCACATTAAACACTCCTTACATTCAGATGCAAGATCTATGTAAGTAGACCTCAGCTGCTTTGCTCATATTTTCACTTTCACAGTGGTAGTGAGCATGTGTGAACATAGAGCAACAGCAAAGTCAAAAAGAAAATTAAAATTTGTGGTATACATAGAATTCCAGGGGCAATAGACAAAGTGAAAGGGTTCAAGACAATTGTACTTTAAGGATTTGGATTCATCATCAAGAATTAAATAAAAATAAAGTACCAATAATTGGGCATGCTGTATCCATTGACCTCCCTGCCCACCCATTCACCTACCCATCCATCCATTCCTTAGAAATAACCTACTCTAAAACACTCAACGACCAATAATCCTCTAATATTTTGACCCGCTGAAGCTGTTTTGTTGTTGGGAGGTTTTCAAATGTTGGAGGAAACAGAAGGCAGAGCTAGAATATGCTTATTGGCTTTTGCAAAGATTTAAAATAGAAAATTTTAGAATAAAACATGAAAAATGTCCATAGTGTGACTGGGGCAAGAAGCAACTCCAAAATCAAAAATTCTACTGACATGCTTATAAGTAGGAAATAGTTAAAGGATAGTAATAAGCAACTTAGAGCAGTACTGAAACTAAAAAATAAGTAATATTCTATCTTCCTCCTCCTATTCATCATATGTAATGTGGAATTTCTCCTGTCCACCTAATGAACTGGAAGAACTCTTGACTTCTGCCCTGCTCTCATGAAATTCCCTCAGGCTCCTCAATTTTTGTTTTAATTGGTCCCCATTGCTACCATTTCACAGTCAACAATAATCTTATATTACTGACTTGAAAGTTTACATCTTTTCCTAGCATGTCATTACATAAATTGGTGATTTCCTTGAAGAATTAAGAAAACATCCACAGCCACCACTGAGCCATCCCACAGATCAGCTTGGCTGGACTGACTCTCAGACGACTTTAAGCAAATGCTTTTGTCTTCTGTCTCGCACGATCTTTGCTGTGGTGTCTTTGAGACTCACCTGGATGAGCTGTCTAATCAGAAGCTGTGTAGAAGAACCGTTTGTCCCCTTGAAGGCTGACGAAGGAGACTGAAACTCTGTAATAGAAGGCAAGGAGTCAGTCATAAGACTCTGAAATGTTGAGGACATTAAAGGGAATAACCACGCCATGTGTAAACCAAAACTGTAAAAAAAAAAAAAACAAGGGACAGGAGCAGGAGCAGTATGTACAACTATGCATGTCTGCTTATTAGGTACATTTCCCTCTTACTATTTCACCATTCAGCCAACCATTTCCCCACGGGATGTGACTCTTCATGGAAACCAATTTCGTTCCTGCTGATCCTGCTGATTCCCTTTTCCCTGAGACACCTGGTTGTTGTCAGGAGAATCATTTGTTGATTGTGCTTATGAGAGAGATACTGATAAATTCATGCTTTAATATTCAACTTTTCTATTAGACACTAAACTGTGATCCCTTGATATAAAATAATAAAACATATCATACATGAATTCATGCTACATTTTCCAAAATTATTAGTAATATCAAGCATTTAACCAAATTATCATTTCTGTTTACTTTTTTGTTAGAAATACTTGATAACTTAAATATTTAATATATAATTAACATGTAGTATACATATTAAATTTTATTATATAATTAAATACAATGGTATATTTTTAGTTTCATACACACATATATATGCATGTGTATGTATATAAATAATACACACACATATGCTTATTATTTCCCCTCTCTTATTTCCCCTCCTACTGTAATCTTTCTTCCCAGCAATTCTACCTCCTGCTTTCATGTCTTTTTGTTGGTATTTTCCCTCTGAGTTTAATTAGAGTCACTTGCATGAGCTTGTTTCTATATTTGTACTCATATGCTACAAGAGGAAGCTTCTCTGATGATGACTAAGCAAGGTATTCATGTGTGACTATACCAGAATGCCATTACTTTTCATATTATTGCTATGTTTTTGTGGGGGCAAGGTGGTCTGTCTGAATGTTTGTTTGTTTTCCAACAGTAGTATTTGGTTTTATCCTAGGTCACTGAGCTATATAGTCTCAGGTTCTTGGTTAACCAAATAGTATTGGATCCATGTTCCATCTCATGGAGTGGGCCTTTAATCATGTCAGATATTGATCAGCTACTTCCCCAGCCTTTGTGACACTATATCACTAACACATCATGAAGGCTGAGCACTGTTGTAGGACAAAGGGTTTGTAACTAGGTTATTGCATGTTTCACTTTTAGTAAAATGCAGAGTATCCTCCTGTACCAAAGACTCTACCATGCAGGGGTGAAGGTTCTATATACACCAGCTCAACTTCTCTATGTTCAATAAATTCTGTTGGTATTGTCTTCAGCAATAGGTCCTAGTCATTAGTTTCTGCAGAGCAACATATAGACTTGAGAAAAGTGTGGGTTGTTTGGGGTTCCCATGAGACCACTTTGACCAACATCTCAATTAGATGCAATACATCCTGAACTAGATCAATCTATGACAAGAGTTGGAGTTCTGTACCTCTCATTATTTGGCAACTTTATGTACATCACTTTCATGTATGGTATATATTTTAGGAAGCTCTTACTGCATTAGGTTTCCATACTATCCTTCAAATGTCCCTTATTTTACCTGCCTCTTCCTATATTTCCTCCTTCATTCCCCTCTTTCCTTCTCCTGATCCTCACACTCTATTAATCCCATTATCCACCTATAACTATTTTTTCTATTCTCTTTCCTAAGAAGATCTATCTGTCTGTCTGTCTGTCTGTCTGTCTGTCTGTCTGTCTGTCTATCCTACCTATTTATCTGTGTATCTATCTGTACCCACTTGTACTTACTCTCTACCTAGCCTCTGTGGTTCTATTGTAGCTTGTTTACTATTGATTTAATAGATAATATCCACATGTAATCAAACATATATTTGTTTTCCTGAGTGTTATCACACTTAGAATGTTTTTTCTAGTGAATTTTAATTTTTAGCAGTCAAGTACAACATCATTGTCAAAATGTACCACATTTTCTTCATCAATTCCTCTATTGAGAGAAATTCAGCTTGTTTCCAATTTCTGGATTTTATGAATAGAGCAACAATGAACATGGTTGAACAAACATCTTTGTTGTAGCATGAAGTGTTCTTCGGGTATATGCCCAAGAAATGTGTAGTTGGGTCTTGAGTTTGACTGAGTCCTGACACCTGGATGAACTGTCACACTAACTTCTATAGTGGCTATATATGTTTACACTCCCACAAGTAAAAGATGACTCCATAGCCTCATATGCATGAATTGACAGCTATTTTATTGATCTTAACTATTCTCAAAGTAGTTTTGATTTCAATTTCCCTGATGGTTAAGGATGTTTAACATTTCTATAAGTGTTTCTCTGCCATTTTAGTTTCCTCTTTTGAGAATTCTGTTTAGAATTTAACAGCATTTTAAACTGGATTATTTGTTTTCTTGTATTCCAGTTTCGGGAATTTTCATATATTTTGGATATTAGTCTTTTATGAGATGTGTAGTTGGTAAAAAAAAAAACTTTTCCCATTCTGTAGGCTTCTGCTTTGTCCAAATGATGTTGTCCATTATTGTGCAGATTTTTTTGTAGTTTCATGAGGCCATATTTATTAAATATTGATCTTAGTGTTAGCAAAGCTATACTCAGTTTTTTGTGCCACTGAATTGAAGACTTTCCCCAACTTTTTGTTCCATCAGATTTAGTTTATCTGGAATTTTGTTGACGTTTATGATACATTTGAGGTTGAGGTTAGTACAGAATGGTGAGTATGGATGTATTTGAATCACCCCGTTCAACCAGCATTTGCTGCTGTTATTATGAGATTCGTGATTTGTGAAAGATATGTTGTTTTTAGATTTATTTATCATTAATTGATCCATTCATTCATTTTACATACAAACCACAGTTTCCCCTCCCTTCTCTCCTCTATTTATTTATTTTATAAACAAACCACAGTTTCCCTTCCCTCCTCTCTATTTATTTTATAAAAAAAAKCCCACAGTTTCCCTTCCCTCTTCTCCTCTTGTTCACTTTCCCCACCTCCCTTCTACTCACCCCATCACTCCTCCTCCGTCTCCATTAAGAAGAGGTAAGACCTCCCATGGGAGTCAACAAAGCATAGCATATCAAGTTGAGGCTGGACCAAGCTGCTCCCCCTTGTATCAAGACTGGGCAAGACATCCCATCATAGGTAATAGGCTCCAAAGATCCAGATCATGAATCAGGAGCAGGTCCTGGTCCCACTGCAAAGTACCCCACAGAACACCAAGCTACACAAATATCATGCAGATGCAGTGAACCTTGGTCAGTCTATGCCAGCTTCCTCTCTTTAACTGGACTCCTGGCGCTTAGCCCAGAGGTTGGCTGTGGATTTCTGCAACTACTTCTATCAGGTACTGGATGGAAGGCTCTATGATGACAATTAGGGTAGTTGCCAATCTGATTAAGGGGAATGGTGTAGGAGGTACTTCTTTCTATGTGCTGCTTGTATTGGTTAAAGAATAAAGAAGCTGCCTTGGTCTGATAGGGGCAAGATTTAGGTAGGGAGACAGAACTGAATGCTGAGAGGAGGAAGGAAGAGTGATGGAGAAGCCATGGATCCTCTGCCTGAGACAAACGCCGCTGGTTAGAATCTTCCCCGGTAAGCCGCTGCCACATTGCAATATACAGGTTAATAGAAATAGGTTAAATCAAGATGTGAGTTAGCAAATACGAGGCTAGAGCAAATGGGCCAAGCAGTGATTTAATTAATACAATTTCTGTGTGGTTATTTTGGGGCTAAGCTAGCTGAGCTGCTGGGACGAATAAGCAACCTCTCTCCTACAACAGGGAAAGGTAAGTTCAGGCACCCTCTACTCTGTTGCTTAGAGTTGTAGTTGGGGTCATCCTCATGCGTTTCTGGGAGTTTTTGTGGCACCAAGTTTCTCTCAAACACCATAATGGCCCACTCTATCAAGATAACTCTTTCATTACCATCTGCCTCCATGATACCCCCAACTGGACCTTGCTGATTTCCTCACCCCCTCCCCTCTACTCCTCCCACACCTAATTTACCCATGAGTTATCTATTTTTCTCTTCCTAGGGAGATCCATGCATCCCTATTAGGGTCTTCCTTGTTAACCTAGCTTCTGTAAAGCTGAGGATTGTAGCTTGGTTAGCCTTTGTTTCATATCTAATATACCCTTATGTGTGAGAACAGACTGTGTGTGTTTTTCTAGGTTGGGGTTACCTCACTCAGGATAATTTCTTTCTATTTACATATATTTGCCTGCAAATTTCATGATTTTGTCATTTTTACCACTGAGTAATAAAACATTGTGTAAATGTACCACATTTTCTTGATCCATTTTTCAGTTAAGTAGCATCTAGGTTGTTTCCAGGTTCTGGCTGTTATGAATAATGCTATTATGAAAATAGTTGAGAAGTGTCCTTGTGGTATGGTTAAACATTCTTTGGGTATATGTCCAATAGTAGTTTCACTGGGTCTTGAGGTAGATTGATTCTTAATTTTCTGAGAAACCCCATACTGATTTCCTAACTGACTGTACAAGTTTACACTCCCACCAGCAGTGGAGGAGTCTTCCCCTTACTCCACATCCTCTCCAACATAGGCTGTCATTAGTGCTTCTGATCTTGGTCATTCTGAAGGTGTGAGATGGTATCTCTGAGTCATTTTGATTTGCATTTCCCTGATAGCTAAGGATACTGAACATTTCTGTAAGTATATATTGATAATTTAAGATTCTGCTGTTGAAAATTTTCTGTTTAAATCTGTACCCCATTTTAAAATTTTGTGCTGAAACCCTCTGGTCCTGGACATTTTGGTCTGGGGGGCTACTAATGACTGTTTCTATTTTATAAAGGTTTTAGGTCTGTTTAAATTGTTAATCTGGTTTTGACTTAATGTTAGTATGTTGAGGAAAACAAAAAAGTCCATTTCTTATAGACTTTCCTATTTTGTGGATCCCAGGTTTATGAAGCATGAGCTAATGATTCTCTGGGTTTCCTCAGAGTCTGTTATGTCCCTCATCTTTTTTTCTGATTTTGTTAATTTTGATATTCTCTCTATGCCTTTTGGTTAGTTTGGATAAAAGTTTGTCTGTCATGTTGATTTTCTCAATGAATCAACTTTATTTTATTGATTCTTTGTACTGCTCTCTTTGTTTCAATTTTATTGATTACAGCCTTGATTTTAATTATTTCTTGCTGTCTACTCCTCCTGGGTGAATTTGCTTCCTTTTGTTTAAGAGCTTTTAGGTGTGCTGTCAAGTCACTTGTATGAGATTTCTTCAAATTCTTTATGTGGGCACTTAATGCTATGAACTTTCCTCTCAGCACTCATTACATAGTGTCCCATAAGTTTTGATATGTTGTGTATTCATTTTTATTGAATTCTAGGAAGTCTTTAATTTCTTTTTTTTCTTCCTTGATCCGGTGGTGATTCAGATAGCATTATTCAGGTTTCATGAGTTTGTAGGCTTTCTGCAATTTGTGTTATTGCCATATTCTAACTTTGAGCCATGATGATCCTGTAAGACAAAGGGAATTATGCCATTTTTTATATCTATTGAGATTTTCTTTGTGACCAAGTATGTGGTCAATTTTAAAGAAGTTTCATTGGGGTGCTGAGAAGAAGTTACTTTCTTTTGTTTGGGTAGAATACTCTAAATATGTCTGCTAAGCCCATTTGAGTCATAATATCTGTTAGTTCCATTATTTCTCTGCCAGATTTCTGTCTGGAAGCCATGTCCATTGTTGAGGGTGGTGTGTTGAAGTCTCCAATTATTAGTGTAAAGGTGTGATTTAAGCTTTAGTAATGTTTCTTTTTACAAATATGGGTGCCCTTGCATTTGGGGCATAAACTTCAGAATTGAGACTTTATCTTGATGGATTTTTACTGCAATGAATATGAAATGTCCTTCTCCATCTCTTGATTAATTTTAATTTGAAGTCTACTTTGTTAGATATTATGATACCTCATCAAAATGTTTCCTAGGTCCATTTGATTGAAAAAGTCATTTCTGAACCCTTTACTCTGGGGTAATATCTGTTTTTGAAGTTGATGTGTGTTTCTTATATGCAGCAGGAGGGTGGATCTCATTTTGTATCCATTCTGATAGCCTTGTCTTTTTTATAGGTGAAATGACTCCATTGATATTAAGAGATATTAATGATCAGTTATTGTTAATTCCTGCTATTTTAGGTTTTGTTATTGCTGTTGACAATGTGTGTACTTCCCTTCTTTGGAATTGACTGGTGTTAGAACATCTATTGCTTGTGTTTTCATGGGTGCAGCTGACTTCATTGGGTTGGAGTTTTCCTTCTAGTACTTTCTGTAGGGTTGTGTTTTTGGATAGGTATTGTTTTAAATCTGATTTTATCATGAAATATCTTGTTTTCTCCATCTATGGTGATTGAAAGTTTTCTCCAATATAGGAGGCTGGACTGGCATCCATGGTGGCTTAGCATGTGCAAAACATCTGTCCAGGACATTCTGGCTTTAAGGGTCTCCATTGAGTTGTTGGGTATAATTCTAATAGGTCTGCCATTATATGTTACTTAGCCTTTTTCTCTTGCAGCTTTTGATATTCTTTCTTTGTTTAGTATGTTTAACGGTTTGATGATTATGTGGTGAGAGAACTTTTTTTTGATACAGTCTGTTTGCTGTTCCATAGCTTCTTCTATCTTCACAGGCATGCCCTTCACTACGTTGGGAAAGTTTCCTTCTATGGTTTTATTGAATATATTTTCTGTGCCTCTGAACTGGCATTCTTCTCCATCGTCTATCCCTATTATTCTTATGTTTGGTCGTTTCACCGTGCCCGAAATTTCCTGGATGTTTTGTTCTATGATTTTATTGAGTTTAATGTTTTCTTTAACCTGTGAATCTATTTCCTCTATTGCATGTTCAATACCTGAGATTATCTCTTTCTTCTGTTGCATTCTGTAGGTTATGCTTGCATCAATATTCCCTGTTCTTTTACCCAGATTTTCCATTTCTAGAATTCCCTCAGTTTGTATTTTCTTTATTGTCTCTATTTCAATTTTTAAATATTGAACTGTTTTCTTTATCTGTGTCATTTTTTGTTGGTTTTATTTAATGGATTTATTCATTTTCCCCAATTTTTGTTTGTTTTTTTTCTTGGTTTTCTTAAAAGAATTTTTTCTTGCCTCTTTATGTTATGTTTTCTTGATTTTCTTAAAGGAATTTTTTTCTTGGCTCTTTAAAGGCCTCTATAATTACCATAAAGTTATTTTTAAGAACATTTTTCTACTGTATCTTTACTGGGATGTTCAGGTCTTGATGTTTTGGAGCCACTAGACTTTGGTGATGTCATATTGCCCTTTATGCTGTTTATTGTATTCTTACACTGCTATCTACCCATCTGAGTTTGGAGTTATTCTAAGTACAGCTGTTGATTATTCTTGAAATTGGTATAGGTGGACCCTGTGCCTCCAAAGGCCTCTGTTAACATGCTGCTAGGGCTCTTCTTCCAGTGGGTGAAGGTAGAGGGTGTGCCTCATGGGGACTCAGCTGACAGGCTGCTGGGGTTAGTATGGATGGGGGAGCAATTTCTCCATAATTCTTTATGTAGGCACTCAGTGCTGTGAACTTTCCTCTTAGTACTGCTTTCACTGTGTACCGTAAGTTTGGGTATGTTGTGGATTTATTTTCATTGAATTCTAGGAAACCTTTAATTTCTTCCATTATTTCTACCCTGACCTAGTGGTGGTTAAGTTGAGAGTTGTTAAGTTTCCAGGAGTTTTTTTTAACTTTCTATAATTTGCATTTTGTTGAACTTTAACTTTAGCTCATGGTAGTCTGATAAGATACAAGGGCTTAGTCCATCTTTTTCTGCCTGTTGAGATTTCCCTTATGACCTAATATATGGTCAGCTTTAGAGAAGGTTTCATGAGCTACTGAGAAGAAGCTATATTCTTTTGTGTTTGGGTGAATCCTCTGTAGATGTCTATTAAGTCCATTTGAGTCATAGCATCTGCTAGTTCTCTTATTTTTCTGCAAAATTTTCTGACTGGAATACCTGTCCATTGTTGAAAGTGTGGTGGTGAAGTCTCCCATTACTAGTGTGTGGGGTTTGATATGTGATTTAAGCTTTGGTAATTTCTCTTTTGTAAATGTGTGTGACCTTGTTTTGGGAGCATAGATGTTCAGGGTTGAGACTTAATCTTGATGGATTTTTACTGTGATGAATATGAAAAATTTTCTCCAACTCTTTTGATTAATTTTAGTTTGAAGTTTATTTTATTAGATATTCGGACAGCTACACCAGCCTAATTCTAAGGTACGTTTGATTGGAAAATCTTTCCCAACCCTTTACTCTGAGGTAAAGTCTGTCTTTGAAGTTGATATGTGTTTCCTGTATGTAGTTTGTATGTACTATATACAATTTACATATCAATTCTGTTAGCCTGTGTCTTTTTATTGACAAATGACCAGTGATTGTTAGTTCCTATTATATTTTGGTTTTGGTGGTTGTGTTGGTGATATGTGTGTGTGTGTTTCCCTTCTTTGTGATGTGTTGGTGTGAGATTATCTATTGCCTGTGTTTTGTAGGTGCACCAATTTTCTTGGGTTTGGAGTTTCCTTCTAGTATATTCTGTAGTACTGTATTTGTGGTCGTTAAATATGGTTGTCATGTAATATCTTGTTTTCTCCATCTATGGTGATTGGAAGTTTTGCTGGATATAGTAGTCTGAGTTTGCATCCCTGATCCCTTAGTGCCCTGACTTTTAGAATTTCCATTGAGAAGTCGGGTGAAATTCTAATAGCTCTGCCTTTATTTATTATTGTAATTTTTCCTTTGTAGCTCTTAAAATTCTTTATTCTGTATGTTTATTTTGTTGATTATTATGTGGTGAGGTGATTTTTTTTTTGGTTCAGCCTATTCGGTGTTCTGTAAGCTTCTTATAGGCATTGCTTCTTTAGGTTGGGAAAGTTATCTTCTATTATTTTGTTGAATATGTTTTCTGTGCCTTCCAGCTGGGATTCTTCTCCTTCTATCCCATTCATTCTTAGGTTTAAGCTTTTCATGGTGTTCCAGATTGCCTCATTGTTTTGTGCTCATAATTTATTGGATTTGACATTTTCTTTGACTGATATTTCCTCTATCATGTCTCCAACACCCGAGATTCTCCCTTCCATCTCTGGTATTCTGTTGCTTATGTTTGCATCTGTAGTTCCTGTTCATTTCCCCAGATTTTCCATTTCCAGTATAACATCGTTTTGTGTTTTCTTTGTTTCTATATCAGTTTTCAAGACTTGAACTGTTTCTGTCACCTTATTCATTGCTTTTTCTTGACTTTCTTTAATCTCTTTGTGGGATTTATTGATTTCTTCCAATTTTTTGTTTGTCTTTTCCTTGACTTCTTTAAGAGAATTTTTCATTTCCTCTTTATGAGCCGCTATCATTTCCATAAAGCAATTTTAAAGTTCATTTTCTTGTGTTTCATCTGCATTTGCAATTTGTCCAGGTTTTTCTGTTGTAGGATCGCTGGATTCTTCTGGTGGTGCCATATTGCACCTTTGTCTGTTGAATGTACTCTAACACTGGCATTTATTCAACTCTTATTCCAACTGGTGTGACTTGTTCCTGTACCTGTGCATGTTCTTCCCAATGTTGTGGCTTGCACCTCTGCCTATGTGGTCTGCTGTTTTCCCAACTGGTTATATTTACACCCATGCCTATGTAGTCTGTTTGGGTTCCTGGGAAGGCCTGGCCATGGGAAAGATGTTCTGGTGTATGGGTTTGGGCAGTGGAGTGGATCTTGGAGGGACAGAGTTCAGTGGGTGGTGTGGATGAGGTCACAGTCAGGAGTCAGGTCTCTCCCCTGCTTTCTGGAGGATAGGGACTGCACCAAAACAATGGAATTCTACAAGATGTGGGGGCAGGACCCAGCTGCCTTGCTGATGCATGGAGTTGTGGAGGAGGGCATGGGCTGTGCCATTGTTTTTAGTTAAAAACTGTACTTTGTGGCAGTACAGCTAGGAGGTCAGATACTCAGTGCAGCCTAGATTCCAAGACTGGTGGGGGATGCTGGGATTGAGACACAGAGGCTTCTTTTCAGAGGGAAGAACAGCAACCTTTATTCTGCCCCAGCCAAAGCCTTTTATACCTCTACTGCTTCTGTGGAAAACCACGAGCCAGAAAGAACACAAACATCCTTGTCAATTACACACCACAAGGAAGTTCTTCTGTCAGTTACGGGAGTGAGGGTAGCTGGATCACAACAAAGGTTCAAGTTAGGAGAGATCAATTGCAGACAATTAATGACTTCCAAAGATTGCTAAGCAACATTTCCCATATATGGCATACTATTAGAATAGAACTTGATGATCTGATTAATTTAAATAAAATGTTAGATGGTGACAAGAACTTAAATAGTCCCAGGGAATAATCAGCTGAACCTGAGAGGAAATTGACTTTGAAGAAAAATTATAGGAGGCACATGTAAATCAGCAGGATCCAAATATTAACTGCTTTCTGGTCATATTACCATCCAAACAGTCCCATACAGGAATTTTAATGCAGAAGGAAAATATCATCTTAGAATGGATCTTTCTACCATGTAAACTGAGTAAAACATTTTTTTAAATGTGGAAAAGGTCTCTGAGTTAATTATAGAAGGAAAATTAAGTCATCATCAATTAGCAAGAATAGACCCAGCAGAAAATGTAGTCCCATTCACTAATGATGAAATTAACAAATTATAGAAACAAAGTGAACTCTGGCAAAGAGTTTGTAGAAACTTTTTGGGAGAAATTAACAACAACTATTCCAAAAGTAAGAAAATTTGACTTACAAAGAGAACTAATTGGATCCTTCCATGCATTGTATGTGACACACCAGTAACTGGAGTTTCTACATTCAATTCTGATGCAAATAAGCCAAGAAAGGCAGTTTAAATATCAGTTAATTTAAGTAAACTAGAATAAAGTCCATATGATTCTGTCCAAAAGTTAGAATTATATTCTATTCTTGTGGTACTAAGGGATTTTAAAGAAACTCTCTGTATAGTTACTGATTTGCAATATACAGAAAGAGTTGTTTTGCATATTGAAACCCTTGAATTTATACTATATTATGCAGATTGACTTTATTATTTCAGTTATAAGATATAATCAGTAATAGGCATCATCCCTTTATATAACATATATTTGATCTCATACAGGTCTGTCAGGTCCTCTAGCACAAGATAATGTAGAAATCGATCAATTATTGATTGGAAGTATGCTGGAGACCTCAGAATTTCATAAAAATGTCATGTCAGTAGCATAAGTTTTAAAAAATGACTTCCATCACATAGCAACAAGCCAAGGAAATTATAAGGAGATGGCCTACTTGTTTTTTTTTTCATTTTCTTTATTATTATTAAAAATTTCCACCTCCTCCCCGCCTCCC